>CAUYRT010088271.1:0-29317 GCA_963574885.1 Lepilemur ruficaudatus
GCATGCCTGTAGTCCCAGCTACTCGGGAGGCTGAGACAGTAGGATCCCTTGAGCCCAGGAGTTTGAGGTTGCTGTGAGCTAGGCTGATGCCAGGGCACTCACTCTGGCCCGGGCAGCAGAGTGAGACTCTGTCTCAAAAAAAAAAAAAATCAAAAAAGGGAGTCATGCAGAATTTTAGAAAGTTATGAGAAGAGAAACAATGAAGTGGGGGTGGGGCAGAGGCAGCCCGAGGAGGGAGTTGAGGGAGGAGTCATAGTACTCTCAAGCAGAGAAGTAGTACTGGACAGGTAAGGCCCCCGCTGAGAACATTGTGGTGCTAACGTTATTTATGTTCTAGAAGGATAGAATTACTATCATATGTACAGAGGAGGTAAGTGGCATAAAGGCTTAGGGGCAAGTAAAATTCATAACCTTTGTCTTAAAAATTGAATTTTTCTTCATAAAATTTAGTGATATATTTCAGTGATGTGGGTGAGGTTTGTTTTGTTTTGTTTTTCCCGCACAGGAAAGAATGGGGAGAATTCTGAAAGGCTGAGGTGCTGTCTCAACTGGAAGGAACAACCGAAGCCCAGGAAAAGTCCAAGCCAATTTGGGGATCCATTATGGCTGCAGCTTGAGAAACAAAGAAATGAGAAGAGCCTACAAAAATAGATTTTATTCACACACTAATGAACAAAAAGCAATCAATTTGTCCTCTGGCTAAGTTTTTTACAAGTCTCCCCACCTCCTCTCTCCAGCTCTGCTGCTAGCAGCCATGTCACTGCAAAGCCTCTGGTTCCTCAACTGTGGCCCAAGTGGCTGGTGCTGATTAAGGGCCCTTAGATCCAAAATCTCATACCCTGAAATGCCTCAATGCCCAGTGTCTATCATTGACATTTCAAGAAATAGGATGAATAAGTTAAAAAATTATAGACAGCCATTCCCCCAACCATCAGCCTTATATTCCAGCATCTCAAATTTTCCAAGCCCTTGCTTAATATCTTTCTACTACTTCACACTGACAACTGCTTTTACTTTTTCTACAGTGCTTAGTCCTGAGACTTCTCTGGCTGGTGAGTGAAGTCCCTTTGTGTTCTCAATTACATTATCATTTTTCTTTCTTTCTTTCTTTCTTTTTTAGAGTAGTTTTCTGGTTGTGCCAACTGAACCAAGGATATTTGACCTAAATAAAGTGCCAATTTGGAAAAGAAACATAAGGAAAAGGGAGGAATGATGGTAGTCACGAAGGAGACAGAGCACACGTAGGGCTGGGGGAAGCAGCTCAGCCCAGGCTTTAGTTGAACTGCCTGTTAAAAGAAGTTCCCTTACATTGCACTTCTCAGTACATCACTTTAAAACATAAATATATGGTCAATCATTGATCCTTCAAGAAAATGTTTTGAAGCCATACTGTCTTAAACTTTGGCTTATGTTTTTGTGAAGATATTTATTCCTTTTTATTTTTTCTCGAAAACTCAGAGTTACAAATTGGTTTTCTTCACCAAATTTTCTGATTATGAATAGCAAGGAGCAGTTGCACACTATAGTTTTGTGGCACGAATTACATTTTCCCCTTATGTGAAGCCCGTAAATCACAGGAGTATGGAAGGCCATGTGCTCTACAAACATCTTCAGATGGTCCCCAGATCTGGTTGCTATCTCTGCTTTAAAAATAAAAGTACATAGTTCTTCAAAAAATTAAAAATAGAGTATGATTCAGCAATTTGACTTCTGGGTATACATGCAAAAAAATAGAAAGCAAAGTCTCAAAGATATATCAGTACACCCGTGTCCACAGAAGCACTATTCGCAATAGCCAAAAGGTGAAAGCAACCAAAGTGTCCATCAACAAATAAATGCATAAACAAAAAGTGGTCTTTCCATACAATCGAGGATTTATTATTCAAACTTAAAAGGGAAGAAAATTCTGGCACATGCTACAACATGGATGAAACTTAAAGTCATTATGCTGAGTGAATTCAGCCAGTCACAAAAGGACACACTGCATGATTCCACTTTGTATGAAGTATTCAAAATCACAGAAACATAAAGTAGAATGGTGGTCCCCAGGGGCTGGAGAGAGCAGGGGATGGGGAGTTAGTGTTTAATGAGTACAGAACTTCAGTTTTAAGAAATGAAAAAGTTCTGGTGATGGTTGCACAAAAATGCAAATATATAATACTTAATGTCACTGACTGTACATTTAAAAGTGGTTAAAATTGCAAACGTATGCTATTTATATTTTGCCACAGTAAAAAATACTAATCAAAGTACAACTCATTTTCCTAGGAGATGATAGTGCCTATGAACTGGTGCCCCATTCTCATGCCATATTGTGATTGTTACATTGAGGTAGATGTAGAGTCTGGATAAATCATTTGTTGGACAGCACTGAGAGACAGCTGTCTCAGGTGAAGTGCTCCAGTCCCATTTCTGGAGACTGAGAAGCCCTATCAGAATGTTTTGACTCATTACCCTGAGCCTTCATCAGCCAATGAAACTAATTTTTTTATCAACTGATTAAGATTCAAGATAACGAGTCAAAACATGCCAGTAGTAATTCCCAACTGCATTGAAGACGGGATGTTAACTTTCCCCTGCACATATATGCACGCAGACAGACACAAAATGAACCAACACGTCCTCCTTTGCATATGGAAAATTTCACTTCATCAGTGAAAAGCAAGACAATTATCCCATACACCTTAAAAGGAGAAACAAAAAAATGAGTTGACCAAACAACTGAATTGATTCCTAATAATTTTAATGAGAGAGGAATGGCATGAAATTAATTCACAAGCAAATACAACTGGAGGAAAGAAAATGAAAATCCCCCAGGAAATTGCCATGCACAAATCTGAACAGATTCTAGGAAAAACCAAAATTCCAAATGCTTTGTGCTTCCTCTTAAATCAACAAATGCACTTCAGAATGTTTTTGATGGCAGCTCTATCTAAGCTTAAAGTTCCAGGAATTTTCCACAACTGTTCTGCATTCTGCAGGCCTTTTGTCTGACTATGGAATATTGAGTTTTACCAACAAAAGCATCTGATTGAATACTATACCCTTTCATATCAGATATATATGTATTGTAAATCCCATTAGGCATCCATTGGGAAACTACCTAATATTTGGAATGCGTTGCTTAATGTGCTAACTGATCTTATTTCGTGTGGAGCTCACTGTCAGAGACACCAAAAGCGTAGTGACAGTTATTGCTGTTGAAAGGATTCTGTGGGGGTGTGAGCAGAATGGTTAACGGACCTGCAGTCAGGGGAGTTAAATATTTCCTAAATCTGGTAATAGTTCAGCATTCCAAGAGCTGAGGAAGATTGGACATAAAATCTTCTACATATCAGCCCAGGTTTATCTCCTTCAGTAGTTTGAGTAAATCAACTTATAAGATCTGCTATGAAAAGTGTCTCTCTAAAAATATAATAAATGCTAAAACATGGCATGAGATAGTCTCAATGGAGAACTGAAAGCAAACAGTTTACACTGGGAACAAACAATGACTGTGATCCTAATGTCTTTGAATTGCAACAACGGAGCATGCAATGCTTTTAAATGCAAGATTCAGAACAGCAAAGAGACTTCGCAGGCCTATAAACGATTAAGGAAAACTTCTACCTACAGCTCTCTGCTGATCGGCAGGCACTGTGAAAGCTTTCCTGCTGGAACACTTTGTGAGAATGTTGTCTGAGGTTTTGGGGGGAGGGAAGAGCATAGTGCTAAAAAGATGTAAACATTCTTTTCTCTTTTTTGCTGATGTTTTTCTTTCTTCCCCTGATGGCTGTATCTCTACTGTACCAGTGCCTGTCACTTGCAGAAGAAACCATCACTCAGCTTATTAGGAAAGTATTGCTGCTGCTATTTATTTAATTTAAAATGTGTGCCTTAGAGGTCCCACTTCTCGGAGACCAACTCATGCACATGTTCAGAGACGGTCTTAATTGAAGCGTGATTTACTACATGAAGCAAAACTTTGCTTGGATAGGCTGAAAGACTATGCTGAGAAAGAGCCCTTTATACAATTTTATAGGCCTATCTCCTCATTGGGAGCATACATTTACTAACTGTATAATTGGTGGCACAGTTCTTCCATCATAAACATTGTTATCAGTTAATTAAACTTGAAATGCAGCTTTGTTCCACAACATGTTTTGTCAGATTGTTTTCCTTATTTATTTATCATCATAAAATTTTACTTGGTGACTGGCAGCTTCTCAGCCCTCCAATAATAATATAAATCAAAACATAAGATTTTAGTCTTCATGCAATTTCCTTTTGGTCTGAAAATATGAAACCAGATGTTTTTGGCATGCTAAAGATGCTTTTCATCTTTTTTTAGATTCTTTCAGTGCAGTCAAAGTAAATGCATTTTTAAAACCAACTTATGAAAGTTAAATTCCCTTTGTTCATCTGTGTGTAGTCTGGTTTGCATTGATGCAGTGGCATCGAGAGACCTTTCAGATAACATACTGACTGTCTTGGAGGAATTATACATGTGGGGCAAAAAGCTCAAAGGGCAACAGACGTTATATTAATCGTAGAGTAGTAGACCATGAACTGTGATTCAGCAGAGGGTCTTGCCAAGAAGCATGCCTAAAGGTGGAGTTTCTGGGTGGACAACAGCCACTATGATCTTAACTATGTATATGTTATCTGGGTGGTGTGCCTAATTTGTTCACATAGTTATCACATACTTGTTCCAGCTTGAAAATGTGGGGCCCATGAAAGCATGGCCATTGGAATTTCCTGTAACAGTGAATCTCATTTCAGTAGATATTACCATCTATCTTAGCCTAAGGCTATCACTGAAACATCTAACCATTCCCAGATGGAAACTGCTTCGCTGATATTAAAGGGATTTGATGTCAGTGGAGAGACTTAGGGTCAGTAAATAGAAGCAGGAATAGAGTAGCACATGGGCTAATCTCATTTGTACATGGACTCAGATTGCCATTACATCCCTGGGCTATCTTGTGGTTTGGGTATTGGAACGCTTCGGACAAACTGAAATACTTTGGGATCTTGGTGGGGTGGTGTATGGAATTATTTATAATCAGCTTTGCTATCTAAGCTTTGATGTGGTCACCCCCATCCTCCGCCCCCAGTTTCATTGCACAAATTCCATGGGCCAGTGCACAGGACACTTCTACCTCTTCATCACCACCCCTGACAATCTTGGCAATCTCTTTATTCATGAAGAGTAGAACTCCCCCACCTCGTACTCTGCTTGGTTTCAAACAAGTTTTCCCAGAGGCAACCCTTTTTCATGTACATAGACTTCATGGACTTCCTTATTACCCATTGCAATTGGCTTTCCATCCCTGGCATTCCACTGAATTTGCTGTGTCAAAAATCTCCGGTGGTCCCTTAACAGCCAAATACAATGTTCTTTTAGTCTTCAACATCATTAACCTCTGTTACGCTGGCCTCTTCCTTCTTCTTAAGTGCCTTTTTCCTTAGCTTATTCAAACCAAGTGCTTTTGGTTCTCCTGTTCCTCTGACCTTCTTTCCCCAATACTTTCAGCTCATTCCTCTTCCTCTGCCTGACTCTAAATATTGCATGGTAGTCCACACTTATCCACAGGGGATACTCGTTCCAAGCCCCCTAGTGGATACCTGAAACTGCAATAGTGCCAACCCCTAGATGTATTGTGTGTTCTCTATGCATACATACCTGTAATAAAGGTTAATTTATAAATTAGACACAGTAAGAGATTAACAATAGCTAATAATACAGCAGGAAAATTATAACAACTTACTGAAATAAAGATCATATAAATGTGGTCTCTTTCTACTCTCTCAAAATATCTCATTGTACGTGGTATCTTCAGACTGTTGTTCACTGCAAGTAACTGACACCTCAGAAAGCGAAACCGTGGCTAGCGGGAAACTGCTGTAATCTGTAAGATTCTGACTTTGGTCCTCTTCCATCTCTATTCTTTATGATGCTCCGAGTGTGGCACTTACTCCCATGACTGTGTGCTGATATGGCCAGAATTCGATTTCTCATCCATATCTTGCTCCTCTGCTGAAAAACTCACTACCTACCTGCCTAGTAGAAATCCATACAGAAAAGTCCCATAGGCACCACAAACTCAGCCAAAAAAAAAAATTTTACCCTCAAATTACTGTTTTTCCTAGATATACATAAGCCTAACTAATGTCACTCAGATGTCCAAGCCAGAAATCTGTTGGCCACCTATGATCTGTTCACATAGGTTACCTCTACATCTGTGTCCTTAAAACCTTCATATTCTACCTTTGAATTATCTGTTAATACTCAAAGAAAAAAATATAATTTTTAAGTAATTAAGGAATTACAAATTTTAAGTAATTTGGTGCTATGAAGTTGGGTGAAAATTACATTTGGATAAAGATTCTTGCCAGACTAGTTTCAAATTATATAACATAAAGCACCACATTTTTATAAGTCTGACCTTAAAAGACACACAACAAAATGGGAAATATAAGTTTTTAAAAAATGGAGAAAGAAAAATAGCAATAGAAGAAAAGGCAGTAAGTCAAGAAAAAAAGCCATGTCTCCAAATTATCTTCTTATTTTGAAGAATGTTACTGAAATCTATCTGGTTACTCAAGTAAAAAGATTTTTGCTTTTTGAGTTTTTGTTGTCTTATTTCCTCCTTTTTCTCAGCCCTTTGGCCCAATTATATTAAGAATGCCATGGTTTTACGTCCCTATCATCCCCCATAGACATTGCCATTAGCACTGACACATCAGGTCCCCGTCATATCACAACTAATCTTGCTGCCCTGTTCCCTCCAATCTTCTTACTGCTCTGGGTTGCCTATCTAAAAACAAGAGCTGCTTAAAAATCCTTTGATGCTGCCTCATTACTGTCAGGATAAAGTCCATACTTCATAGCAAAACCAGCCCCACCATCATCTCTTTTGGCGCTTGTCTCTACAGTCACCCAACATTGAGGTGGGCTGAACGGTCTGTGTTCTGAAAGTGCCATTCTGATTTCCACCTTGTCGTTGCTATTGCTCTCTCGATGTCCTTCTCTCTCTCACCATCCTCCACCACCTGCCTGGGGAGTTAAGCTCCATGACTCTACCAAAGCATCACTTTCTTCATAACCCCCTTCCCCCGCCACTGCCCAGGTAGAACTAGCCTAACTATACTTCTATTTATTTCTCCTTAGGCAACTTTTACCACATTCCATCTCTTAGCACCTGTAGCACCATGTAATACATTTGTACACAGTCTCATCAACTGGACTAGAACTCCTGAAGTTCTAGAACCATTCCTGGCTATGTTTGGTGTGTTAGTTCTTAGCACAGTGGCACAGAACATAGGAGGCCAGCATATATAGTTCATGCTGCCCCTTCTGACTACTCGTGAGCATGGCATTCTGTGAACCACAGGCCTGTGAAGCAGATTCACCGTGCACCCATTACCAATCCCAGGAAATCATTATCCCACTCCATGGAGGACAGCAAAGATCACTACTATGCCAACCACTAGGAATAGGAGTCCAAGCATTCCCACCCACTGCATCTTGGGATGCAATTTCTAACACTTGTGTGAGTCCAGGAAGATAAATTAAGCTGAGCAACTTTATTACTCACAGATAGGCAACAAGGGATGGCAGAAGTTTAAGATCCATGTCCAGCCAGTCCCCCAAGACTCAGGAAGGCTTCCCAAGAGTGGATGGAATCTTCTCTATGCACACCCATGTCACACAGCAGCTGAAGGACCCCAAAGGCACTCTGCTGTGGATGTTATACCCCGGGCCAAACCAAAATCTCTGGGCTAACATGTTGTAGGACATCCTGAGCCAAGAGGGATTGGAACAAGGCCTCAGCTGCTCAGGACAATTCCTCCTTATTTCAGGATACTGCATTCCCAGAACACTCTACGGTTATTCTGAGAACTACACACAAAAAAGAGGGAAGAGTTGAGTCAGTCATCATCATCGAGGGGTCTGTCTGTTCTGCAGGCTGTTTTCCAGCCTCTGCTATTGGAGCTCTGATCCCAGCTCCACCACCTACAGGCCATCATACCCTCTCTCTGTTTCTGTTGTATCAATATCTCTGTCAAGTGATGAAAACAATATAACATACCTAATAGCATTGAAGAAAGAAAAAACACAAGAAAATGTGTCAAATGCTTTATACAGTGCCTTGCATACAGTGAGTGCCTAGTATGTTAGCTATTATCATCAGATCGTCAATGAGTGCTTATTAAATAAAGGAATGATTAGAAAAAGTATTGATATCAGAGGATATCAAGATTTATCAGCTCCATGAAACTAAGAATCATGTCTTGAGTTTCTTTTGGTTTTGCTTGTTTTTTCTCCATTTACTCAGCGAAGTGTCAGACTCAGTAAGAATTGCGTACGTGCGGTTGAACACCAGGTCAAAATGATAATATAGAGAGAGGTTCTAGTTGCAGGGGTAGATAAACAAGAAGGGAAATAAAATTACCAGAGGTGGGTAGATCAGGGACTGGTCAGAGAAGAAGAACAGAGGAGACCCCGGAACTGTGCTGAAGTAGAGTGGAAGAGGAAGCTCAGCAAAATGTCCCAGAGTGACTGATCTGTGGGCCTTTGCGTGAGACCAGCCATTGTTCTTGTGACGGACAGCAGAGACAAGACAGTGGAATAATACTTGACTAAGATGGTGGTAAAGGGTTCTCAGTCATTTTCTTTGTCCTTTTTCTTCACTCTCATTATTTGAATCATTTGCTTTCTCAAAATTTTACAATTATCATAGTATATCTCACGGTCAGTGTTACCTCTTTGCACATGTACCTAGACTCTTGCTTCCATAGTATTTTTACTCCCTCACTATTTCCATAGGCTTTTCCAGCAGTGGCTTTGTCTCCTGCTAGAAGACAGAAGTTTGTCCCCACCAAGCCAACTTGCCCTCAAATGGCCCCAGCTCCCCCGCCCTGGTACTTACCTCTTCCCTTTGTCCCTTCTAATCATTGTGGTGGTAGCAGCTTCCTGCAGTTGTTAATGTCTGATTTGCTGCATCCCCCCCCTTTTTCAGATCTTCCAATAGCTCTGTCACTTCCTTTTGTGTTAGACTCCCATGATTAAGCACTGGGCAGACCCTGACTGATACAGTCATCCCTGTTCAGTGCAGTGTTTTGACCCATATCTGATGTCTCTTCTGAGTTTGCCCTTTGACAGTAACCTGACTTGCTGCAAGCAATTTAGAAACTGCTTTTAATCCTGGAGAAGGGAGCCTTCAGAATGGTTTCATTCCTCAGCCTTGCTAGTTTGAGGGTCTTTTTGTCAAGTGTCTGTTGAAGCATGCCAGACAGCAATTGCTGAGAAGGAGCTGGAGGTGTGCGGGCTGCCTGGGGCCCTGGCTTCTGGCAGTCTCTCATGGAAGGTAGTTTCTCTGTGATGAAATATTATTTTGAATTTGATAATCTTTCAGTAAAATAATGTCGTCATCATATGCCTAAGTTTTCCTCAGTAGCATTGCTGAGGAATGTGCAGCACTTTTATCATGCAATACACAACTTTCAGTAACAAAAACAAACATCTGAAAAGAAAAGACACACATTTGGTGGGAACATCCAAGTATCAAGACCCGGCTCACTGAAACAGGTAACTCCATCCTGGTTATTGTTAGTGAATTATAACTGTTTTTAAAATAGTCATGTGATAGCCTTCTCTTCAGTCATACTACATCCCATCAATGTTCAAGATTGCTCAGAGAATGGTCTTTCGAGAAACCAAATCCGATCGTGACATTTCCCTGCTTTAAAACCTTTATTGGATTTTCACAGCTTTCAGGACAAAGGTCAAATATTTCAGCATGGCATCATACTTGGAGCTTCCAATATGTGGTTCCTACCTTTCTCTGTAGTCTCTTGTCTATTTCTGCCTTCCCATAGTTCCCTTGGGCTTCCAAAAGTTCCCTAAATCTGCCGTACTCTTTTATATATTAACATCTGCCATTTTGTGTTTGGCAATCTTTCTTTAATATCCTTCTCTCCCCTTTCCTTCTTTCCCTGACTCACTCCCTCTGGTCTTTTCAGGCTCAGCCAATATGCCCTCTGTCCCTGTGTGCCTCCCATCCCTTGCTCTGTCTGGCTGAGGTGTCACCCCATGGTCTTGCATAGAATCTGCTGTAAGGTCTGCACTTTACACAGTGCCATAATCATCCATTCACCTGACCCAGTGTCCCCCGCAGACTTGTCATCTTCTGGGCAGGGACATCCTCTTAAGCTTCCTCATTTTTATCAGCATGAATATAGGGCTTTACATACAATGCCTTGAATACACGTTCCCACCACCAACGCGTAAGAGTTCCAGATGCTCCACATTCTTACCAACTCTGATTATTTTCAATCTGTTTAAATTTTAGCCATACTAATGCACGTGTGGTATTTTATGGTGGTTTTAATTTGTACTTCCCTGTTAACTATTGGTGTTAAACATCTTTTCACATACTTATAAATCACTCATACATCTTCTTTTGTCAAGGGTCTGTTGGAGTCTTTTGCACATTTTAATTTATTTTTTATTTTTATTATTGATTTGTAAGAGTTTAATGAACACAATTTTGATGATTGGATAAATATATATGGGTAGAACTTACTAAGGGAACTTTTGTCACAGTGTCTCTGAAATTGGTTTTTACTTTTTTATAACAAGAAAATAAGTCATTATTTTGAGTTATATGGATTATTGACTTTAAAATAATCCTATATTATATGAAAGGAAAAATTCCAAACAATATCTGACTACAAAATATAGTTTTTTATTTAACATACATTTATAATATATACATGATGAACATTTAGGGTTTTTTTTTTTAGGGAAGATCAAAATATATGTGAGAATCACAAAATAATTTACTTCTTCAGAAAAAAGAATTTACTTTAACTAAAAATACTCCTCTCACATTTTGGCAAAATACACAGTGGAAAACATGACACTAACCATTTTCTAGGAAAGGAATTTGGATCTAAATTATTTTTTATAGGAAATGGATATGTTTATCACAGATTCTGAACACACCGCACAGATAACAGAATTGGTTCTTAATGTTTTGATCCTTGCCAGAACAAGCACATTTCCGGATTTATTTATTTTTTTCCCGAAAGGTTGAGTAAGACATAACAGATACTTCCTGCCACAGGCATGGCTTGGCGGTAGGTCAGATACCTGGGTTATATAAATCTTTATGCTGAGCGTTTATGACATTTCAACTTAGAAGTTCATTCAGTTTGATGATTGAGGCAGCAGGCAATTATGACATTAAACAGTTCACAGACCTTAACCCAAGACCCAAATGGTTTAATTTTTTTAATGGCTGACTTTGCCTCTCCTGATGTGCACAGACCAATGCAAAGTTTAAAACCCTCACCCATCTTAATTGCCCCTGCTTTGTTGCAAGCACCACTGACTGCCTGCTAGTTCCAAATGTCTTCGGTTATTAAAAATTATCAATAGAAAGCAATAGAAAGTAATCCAGACTTACACTGGTGATACAATTGGCCACATATGCCCTACTGGAGCATAAAATAAGAAAGATCGTTACTATTACTACTGAAGTGTCATATGGAAGAACATACTTTAAAAGTGAATCACATTATGTCTGTTCAGTCAATTATTTCTACTTGCAAAGACAGGGTCTCTTCCTGAAGATGACTTTTCTTTCTTGGGTAAAGACACGGTCTTAGATTCAAACATATCCTTGAGTCTGAAGACGCTACTCACCAGAGTTACCAGATTGGAAGAAAATACAAAATTTAAATAAAAGTCACATAGAATTATATGTAGTGATAAACATATTTGCACCTAATATTTCTTTTGTTCCTGAACACACTGCAATTAGTAGGGTGGCATCATTTGAAATTTTTATGATTTCCACAGTTTTCTAATATTGAATTGGTTTTTCAGAACTTAGTAAATGTAATCAATGTTGGTTATGAACTTTAGATAGCAGTAATTTTCTAGAAAGATGCCTGAAGGCTTAGGGCAATGCTTTTATGGAGGCAGGTAGGGTTAGAGAGTGTACAATATCTGCCTCCTACAATCATTAAAAATCCCTGAGATGGGGGTTTGAAGCACTGACTGCTTACCTGAAATAGGCCAAGTTCGCATCAACTCTTTTATTTGAGGCTTGAAATATATTTTACTAGTCACAGTGCTAGAAAAGAACATTAAAGATATTTTAGTTAATTTATTCTTTCTTACCATCTGCAGCATGAAGTTATTTTCAAAAGAGTATAGCATACTTTTACCATAGATGTGGTTCCCTTAAGAACCTCAAGAATCTTGACAGTATTTTATCAATAGGTTATTCTAAAATTGGGTTGATATTTCTCAAAATCATATCCTGTTTCATTTCTCCCAGGACAAAGTGCCCCACCTCCAACCCAGCTTACACTATCAATCATGACCTTAGCAATCATATTTTGCAGTCTTTAGTTAAAAACAAGATAGTATATGGTATTTAGGTTATTAAGTATGAAACGTCCGATTTCCTTAAATGTAAGTTTGACAGTTGGTATCTTTGACATGTCACTTTGACACTTCTTGTTTTATTTTTATTGTGAAGGTACATCCTTAGTCTTTCAAATGCACATTTTGGCTTGTGATTGTCTTTCAAATTTTCTGTAAAGGAATTTTTGTGAAACCACGGCTAAGTCAAAAATTCATGTTATATTTTCGAGTAGAAGTTCCATCGTGGAACCAACGCAGCACAGAGAGCTCAAAATAGCAATGAAGTATTTGGGAAGGATGTGGCTAATGAAAGCACAGTACGCTGATGGTTTGAGAAGTTCTGTTCTGTTGATTTTAGTCTTGAAAATGAGTCACGTGGGCAACCTGAGACCAAGGTGGATAACGATGAGCTGAAAGCTGTAGTGGAAGCGAATCCATCTCAACCCTATGAGTGAATTAGCAGCAAGGATTGACGTTACTAACACTTGTCAAGAGAGATTGCTTTTATCTTCTCAGAAAGTCATTTGGTTACTAAGGTATCATTCTCGTCACTCAGAAAAACCTGATCAGAACCCTGATGGTCCCAGGAGCTAGTCATGATGGTGACTAGAGGGCTTGGGGGTAATTGATAACTCAAATCCCTTCTACATCACCACTTACTGCAATATTGGTCTTTGAACTCTTGGGCTTTATGAATTCTTTGCTAGTCCCACAAGAGACAGAACATTCCTTATAACTTTATCATTTAAAGTAGAATTCATAATTGCCAGCCGTGAATGGATTTTAGAAGGTCAGTGATTCCTTTATCTTATATCCAAAATTTTGTGATTATTTTATCTAGGGAAAAGATTTAAGTTTTCTTCAGCTTCTAGGAGGTGACCTAAAAACTGCTAAGAAACTTTGCCTTGTGTGATGCTCACTGGGCATGCTCTATCCCAGTCCCTGCAAATGTGAGATGTTGTCATCTCAGAAGAGAATTGCCAGAACAGGAGTGTCTGGTCAGTACCAGTGGTTGGGCATGAACCTCTTACTCTTCCAAAAATGTGCCCATTTCACTGGGTCCTTTCTATTTTACCCTCCATCACACCTCTCACTTGTGTTCTCCTAAGAGCTCATTCCTGACACTATCTCAGTGCTTCCCACAGCTGTGTTATTCTTATTTATTTTCCTCTCTTCCAAGACTCTGAGTGCCACCATGGCTACTCACTGTGTACCCCTCAGCATGGAGAGGAAGGTGCTGACACAGAAGAGATAACAGATGTCTGATGAGTAAGTGAATGCATGGATGAATTAGTGAATGAATGGATGGAGTGTCCAGAGACGACACAGCTAGCTCATTTTCCCTGAGAATCCAGAGTAAAACTGAATCTTTCTACCAAAGAATGCAGCAATAGGAGTTAAACTGGGAAACCAAGTGTTTCATGGAGGAATGAGTCAATGAAACCAGCACAGTTATAGAAGACAATTCACCGTCGACTACCTGGGTTTCCAATTCCTTCAAAATCTTTGCCTTGAGAAATACATCTCATTCAAAAACCCATCCTTCCTTGATATCTATGAACTCTGGCCCTGCAACTTTCCACTTCCCTGTCACTACCCCCACCATATCCCAGGGCATCCCTGTACTCACACAAAGCTTTGTTTGCTGCCCACCCCTCAGTCATGAACCATGTTGTTTCCTTCCTTTGGTTCTTCACCTTCCTTAGACATCCTTCTTTCTGCTCTTCACCTACTAAGTAATATTACTGTCATAGCATCTTCTAATGAGGGCTTATGTGTCTCAGGCACCATGCTTTCACTAAGGTACTTTCACCAAATTACTACATTCAATTCTCATAATAACTTATTTTGATCCCCATTTTGAAGTTGAGGCATCTGAAGTTTCAAGAGGCTCAAGGTCACACATCATACTCCTCCTTCCCCACTGAACCCATGCCTTTCTTACAGGAAGCCTCTTCTGACCTCACAGGCCCAGGTACATCTCTTCCTAGACCTGCAGGGCACACATGTCACTGACTGGCTGTTGTCTGTATGTAGCCCAGGATGCCACACAGCACTGTGTTCCTTGAGTATGGGATCATGTCTGATGAACCATTACAACTCCAGGGCCAAGAACAGTGGTACTTGACAGGGGCTCAATTTTTTTCATTCTGTTTTGTTTCATGTTTGGTTTTGGTTTTGATTTTTATTACTTGTTTAAATAATAACTAACTCTTGGCCATTGACTTGTGGTCTACTTCTTCACTCTGACCCTTCTGGACAATACATTCAACATCAATGTGCTTCATCTCAGGGTGTCCTTTGCTGTCACCTCCATGGATTCTGCTTCTCTTCCTGCTTTTTAGATGTCATTGCTCCCTGGCCTCTGACCTCAGCCTGCTCCCTTCTTGCACAGATATTTTCCACGATTTCCAATGTCCTGATGGTGTTCATACATGCATCCCCAGTTCAGCCCTGATTTCTCATCACAGCTTTAGTATCCTTCTGCCTAGGCTGGTTTCTCCTCTAACCACTCCCTCTTTACCTGTCCAATACCTAAACACATTTAAGATTCAGCCTGGTGCTTTGTAAGATTTAAAGTTCCTTTCAATGTTAGGACAAAACACAAAGACATTCGAGTGGATGCACACAGGGGCTTGCACCCAGGGACAGGGTAACACAAGCTAGAGCTGTCAGGAGCAGCTTGTGTATGGCAAGCAGGGTGAGCCTCTCTAGGTTTCAAGGCTCCCTGTGGATTGGCTGATTTGAACACTTTCTTGGGCTCCTGGGCGTTGAGGCTGTCCCTAGTTGTCTGGCACCTAGCCCCAGAGAGATTAAAGTGGGTGCATTAGTGGTCCTGGAGAGTGAGAACCCAACAAGAGAGGTAGTCATGTGGACCAACCTTTAGTCAGGGCCTCAAAACTGGGTCAAGACAGCATTTCAAAAGCAAACAAACAAACAAACGAAAAAATCCTAAATTATACCAGGCATCCAGTCATCAGCTTCTCCAGTAGGACTGAGAACTTCCCTAAGATCCCATATTCCTGTTAGGCACTGCATTACACTTATCCACTTGAGTGTCTGTCCCCCTTCGTTCGTAGATAGTTGTAATGGTAAGAATGCAGTATTGTTCATCTTGGTGCTCCAGGATCCAGCACATAGAGGGTGCTTCATAAAGATTTTTCTCAATGAATTAATAAAATGTGAAAAATAGAGACTCAAATAAAACATCACTTAGATTTTGGACAAAAAGCACCTGTATTTAAAGACATGATCTTTGGGGGGGTGGGAATCAATGCACAAAAAATGTAAGAAACAAGTATGGGCTCTAAAGTAAAACTTGGTGTCTAAGTGAACCAGGTAGTTTTAAGTTGCTATGGGAAAAAATTAATTCATTTGAGGAAAGAAGAGAAGGGTATAACGGAGATTAATTAAAATTTAGTTTATCAGATTTTTCTCAGGAGATTGGCAATTTAGTCAGAGGAAAATCTTATTTAAGTGCATAAGTATATTTCAGCTTAAAAGTACAATACATGATAAAATGAAAACAGAGAATACCAGTATACGTTAAGTAATTACCACTTTAGAATTTGAAATGCTCTAAAATTCTAAATCTAAGAAATAGAAGCCCTGGGGTAAGAGTTTGCAGCTATCTCAGTCTGATGAATTCTTAAAATACCAGATGCATGGGGTCACTGGTGGCTTTCATGTCCCTAAAGCCGTCAGATGCTAGTTGGTATTCATCTTGTCTGTCAAGACACGTGGGACTACTTCATCCAGGAAGCATTCCCTTCTTGGCTTCTTTACATCCGTCTCTCTTGGATTTCTCCTGTTCCTTGGCTGTTCCTTTTTGGCTTCATTTGCTGGCCCCTCCTCTACTCTACCACTAAATATCACATCCCCAGGAATCCGTCCTGCCCTCGTTGCCTCTTTGATCCACATTCTCCCTCGGAGATCTTATCCATTCCCCTGGCTTTACTCAAATCTTTACACCAACTCCCAATTTCACGTCTGTGTTCCCAGATTAAGAAGTAATGAGAGCATTGAGTAAAAGTCCAGGCTCTCAAGTAAACACCCTGCTTTTAAGCCCTGATTCTACCACCTTGACCTCAGAGACACATCTGTAAAATGGGGATTATGATGCTGTGAGAGTTAATCTAGGAGTGGCCAGACCTGCACAGAGCAAAAACTCTGTGGAAGTTGGGCACTGGTATCACCAACCTTTCTGCATGTGTCTGGACACCATGACTTCTTGTCTCTGTTTCTATCATGACCATATCCTCTCTCCCGCTGATCTGGTCACAGCCCCTAACTGGTCCCCTCCCTTTTATTCTCTTTGTGCCACAAAGCACTCTCCAGAGAGCAGGCAGAGTTATACTAACCAGAGCACAGATCAGGTTATTTTCCTGCTCAAAGTCCTGTGATGCTACTACTTTTTCAGGAGAATGCTGAATAATCTCCACATCTGCTGCCCTTCCTTGCAGCTCCATCCTGTTTCCCTCTTTCCCACCCATCATATGCCCAGCTCTCCTGTCCTTTTTCCTGTTTCCCCAACAAAGTCTCTTGACATAACTAGCCTCCTGCAACTGGTCCTTCAAGTCTTAGCCTGCTGACATTGCATCGGGGCTGATCACTAAGCAGTGAGCAAAGCAATTGTAACCCCCACATGTCTATGACTTCTCATGGAGTGGAAAATAATGCTTTTAAACACATGTCCACCAACACACACAAGGCCTCAAGCCATAACAAACACTTTAAAGAGAAAGTAAAGAACACTTTAGAGTGTTAAATTGGGAGCCCAAGTTGAGATGTGGGGTTTAGGGATGGTCTCAGGAAGAGGACACAGAGGTGAGACCAAGGATAGGTGGGAGTTGACCAGAGACAGATGCACTGGCTGGTGGCAGAGCTTCATGGTTGAGTAGCACGAGGATCTTGCCCCTTAGGACTAACCCGAATGGTTGAGATGGCAGAGGATTAAATGCCGTTGGGTGGATCAGGAGTAACAATGGAATAATCAAATCTAAGAATGATATTCGAAATTGTTCATGTCATTTTACCATGGAAAAAACAATGAAATACGATTTTACCTTAAATTTAAAATCTAAACTGCACGGGCAACAACAGCAAAAATCGACAAATGGGATTATAACAAACCTAAAAGCTTCTGCACAGCAAAGGAAACAATCAAGAGAGTGAAGAGTACAACATATGGAATGGGAGAAAATATTTGCTAACTATTTACCTGATAAAGAGTTAATATCCAAAATATATAAGGAACACAAACAACTCGATAGTAAGAAAACAAATAACTTGATTAAACAATGGGCAATGGATCTGAATAGACATTTCTCAAAAGAAGACATACAAACGGCCAGTAGGTACATGAAAAAATACTCAAAATCACTAACCATCAGAGAAATACAAATCAAAACCATAATGAGATATCACCTCATATCTGTTAGAATGGCTATTAGCAAAAAGAGGAAAGATAACACGCGTTGGAGAGGACAAGGAGCAAAGGGAACTCTTGCACACTGTCAGTGGGAATGTAAATTAGTATAACCATCAAGGAAAACAGTATAGAGGTTCCTCAAAACTTAAAAACAGAGCTACCATATGATCTAGCAATCCCACCATCGGGTATATGTCCAAAGGAAGTTAATCAGTATGTCAAAGAGATACCTGCACTCCCATGTTTATCACAGCACTATTCACAATAGCCAAGATATGGAATCAACGAGTGTGTCCATCAGTGAAGGAATGGATAAGAAAACATCGTCTATATATATGAGGGAATATTATTGAGCTTTAAAAAAAGAAGTAAATCCTGCCATTTGCAACAACATGAATGAACCTGGAGGACATTATGTTATTTGAAATAAACCAGGCACAGAAAGACAAATACTGCATGATCACACTTATATGTGGAATCTAAAAATGTTGAATTTATAGCAGTTGAGAGTAGAATGGTGGTTACTGGAGTCTAGGGATGGGGTGGAGAGGGTGGGGAGTTGTTGGTCAAGGGATATAAAATTTCAGTTACATAGGAGGAATAAGTTCCAAAGATCTATTGTACAAAATGGTGACTATAGTTAATAACAATGTACAGTATGACATTCTTGAAAATTGCTATAAGAATAGATTTTAAATGTTCTTACTACAAAAAAGTATGTGATATAATATATATGTAAATTATCCTGATTTAGAAATTCCACAAGGTATCCTTATTTCAAAACATCATGTTACACACCATGAATGTGTATAATTTGTATTTGTCAATTAAAAATAAAATAAAAACTCTAGGGAAATAAGGGTGAATTGAAAAGACTACACATAAACTTACCTATGAGAGAGAGCAATGTGCCAAAGTCACCTGTAAATAGTGGCTCCATGTGAAATCATAAATTGGGTTAATGCTTTCCCTGGTGGCCCTGCTCTCTGAGATACCAGAGTTACTATGAGTGCCTAACAATGATCTAGGGTGATGACTGAAATCTGAAGCAGAATTTGGATGAAGGATGGGTGAAGCTTTGTGAAGTGCTGTGGGTTACAAGGATGTGATGAAATAAATTCTTCAAAATATATTTAATGTGCTATGTCCTAAACTGGTAGTAGAATGGGCTGTCATGTACATGGCTTTGGTATTTTGGGACAAAGTAGGAAAAATACACCCTAGTGTATGGCAAGTCATTCATAATAATAGCAAAGCCAGTGATTGTTGGTGCTTTTTCTGTCCAGGCACTGCCCTGTGTTCTTTCCGGGCTTTGGCCCATGAATCAGACCATAATGTAATGGAAGCCCTGACTGCCAGACAGCCCCTCTCAGCCTGCTGGCTGTGGAGGAGAAGCTGAGCAGGAAGTTGGAAAGCCTAGAAACAGATTTCTAATGCCAACATCAGTAGGGTGTCTGTGACTTTGAATGTATCAGGCAACCTATCTTTTAGCTCCACTTTTCTTTGTAACTAGAACATTATAATGACAAGCTTCTCAATGGGGCATGCCAGGGGAGAGGAAAAAAGAACAAGATTTACCCTGGAACTGAACTTTATTTCCTGAACAAATGTCAGGACACCCTAAAATGCATGAACCCTGGAGGATTGAGAGGATGTCATTTAGGAGAAAAGAGGGCTGGTGGCTACTCATCAGGAAAGCAAATCTGAAGTATGGCCAAAAAGTTCATTGTAGCTGTGAACTCTGTTGTGAGGGTAGAGTAGAAAAGTTGCTCCCAAAAGAGCTAGAACCGCAATAAGTGACCACTAGGTCTTCTACAATTTTCAGCTGAATTCCTTGATCACATTAAAGGTTCTCCCTAAAAACCTCTTGACATTGGAAATTCAAGTTTTTTAAAAGCTATTGTTATCCAGCTTTCACTATGAGGGTAATTTTTTTTATTTTTTAGAGATGGGGTCTTGCACTGTCACCCAGGCTGGAGTGCAGTGGTGCAGTAACACAATCATAGCTTACAGCAGCCTCGAACCCACATGCCCAGCTAATTTTTTTCATCCACTTTAAAAACAGGGTCTCGCTATGTTGCTTAGGCTGGTCTCAAATTCCTGGACTCCAGCGAGCTTCCTGCCTCACCTCCTGAGTAGCTGGGACTACAGGCATGAGAGTAATTCTTGATAAGATGTCCTTGCTTACAGACCATAAACGCACTTCCTTGCCCTGTCCTAAAATCCACTCAGCGTGGGAGATTTTTGTTTGACTTGCCTTCTGCAGATCAGACAGATGATTCCAAATGAATGGACACAAACACTACCTTGAATCATTTCACTAGTCCATCTGTTGGTCAGATAGCACTACCATAAAACTACATACACTACATAAACATTCTCCCACACTCCCCGGCCCTGGAACATTTGAGATGCTTGTATATTTCAATGATGAATTATTATACTCTCTTTAGCTTGAAGAGGAAATTCCAATTTGGATTTTATAGCTCAGACTTCTCCCTCAGTATCTCTAAAACATACCCCCAAAATGATATTTTGAGCACTGCACCGAAAGGGTGCCAAATATATCAAGGCAGTGGAGAAGAATGTTATTATTTTTTACATTAACTCAACCCAGAGAATATACCACAAATACCCCTAACTATCTCATGATCATTAAACAAATTTTGAAAACTGGTAACGACAATGTGCCCTTCTGCTAATTAAGACCTAAATTGAGATGACTTGTGTTTGATTCTGGGCTACATTTTGAAATAATTTCCTCCATCGTACTCACTTCAATTTTAATGGAAAGATGAGAACTTTGTCTGCATTCATACATTAATAGACACAACAAATATTTACTGAGTAGCTATGATATGTCCGGTCCTGAGCTGGGCATTACAGAACAGTAAAAGAATGCTTTTCAATTGCTCTACTCCCGCTGATACAATTTAGAAATAGTCACTTGTTTAATCATCTCATCTATTTATTTCCCTAGAAGACGGTTCTACACAGTAACTTTTAATACAATGTGTGTCAAGATAAAAAGCAGCATGCAATTATCCAATTTTCATCTACTTAAATTTTAATGACCATACTTACTTGCCCAATCAATTTTGCAACTTTTAGCCTATAGGCACTTAAGTAACAGTTTGAGACCTGAGAGTCTCCCAGATTTAGTTCCACACGGCCAATGCTTGCTGGACCACTAATTATTTTGTAGTAGGTAATTTTTGCTCAAAACAACCTTCCATTTAAACTGCCAATATTCAATATAATTAACAAGCATGTGATCCATTATTTTATATTTAGCAAGTGACACCTACGTACAATTCTTGAATGTTTTATTCCATGTTTCGCCTCAGGAACCTGGCAAAACGAAGGGTTGGATGATTTCTACCACACATTTGGCTCAACTAGCAGGTTAACTAAGCAATAATCTCAGTCCTTGAATATTCAAGCACCTAGAGCTGGAGTGCAGCAGATCCCTGGTAGCCCAACCCGAGAATGTAGAACTCAGCTGAACAGGTCACAACTTCCTTCTTTCAAGTGAGCTTTGAAAAAATATATCCATGTCATTGTTTTTACTACTTTTTAAATGGGAAGGATTACAATTTAGGGCATTTCCACATAGAATCAGTCGTATATACACTCAGTACAGGTACATTCAGGATGGTGCTATGCAAAGAGCGATGTTTGCTCTGATTCCATGGCAGGAGATATCACAACTACCTGCTTGCCTGCCAAGCTGTATCTCTGGCTGTCTTGAGGCCAATTAGATCACAGCACATTTGTCCTATCAGAACCCAACTTGCTCTGTTCACACATCTGGACATGTTTATTACTTGCTACCAGAATTCAGTAAAGAAACCACAATCATAAATACAGCTCTTTAAAGATAACACTGATCAACTAAAAAAAAAAAAAATCACTACTGGTTAGTAGCTAATACTTCAATTATTATAAATTTATCTCAATTGCAGTCATAACTTTAAATAAGACATGGCAAGGGCAGAAAATTTGAACCTAGATGTGCAAACAGTGAAAGTAGGTGTCTTGCCAAGACCATAACTTACGCCATTTTGACTTTGACCCCAGTGCTGTCAATTTCCTTAGCAGATGGTCTTGCTCTTCTAATAACAATGCTAGGTACCATCTGGATACCTCCAGGCATTTCACATAGAGAAGATGTGCCTTTTCCAGTTCTGATTCAGCTTCTGACCTGGCTTCTCATGTTTAATACAGTAACATTGTTAGTCAGGATAAGCTAGATTTTGCTGCACCAACAAATTGCTCAAAAGTCTTTCTGGCTTCACACACACACACAAAAATGTATTTTTCACTCATGCTACATATTCAACACAAAGACCACGGGGAGACTTGGCTCGTTCTAGACACATGAGGACCCAGCCTAATGGAGGCTTTATGTGGATATATTCCTCCTCAATGAAAATGGGAATGTAGTAAATTGCATTCTGGCTTTTAAAACTTTTCTCCCAATGTAACATAATTACTGGCCAAAACATGGCCATATCTCACTTCAAAGAGTTAGGAAAATGCAATTCTACCATGTGCCCTAACTAGAGAACTAGAAATATCTGATGATCTTCAAAGGTGCACCCACAGGTTGATGAGTGGATTTTTTCATTTTGAGCTGGAATGCATTTTAAGACCCCAAACTGACTAGAGAAAAATAATACAACATTTAGGGTCAGGTACTGTCCTCTGTTTATTAAGAGGTGGCACAACCAGTCCTACTATGGCTCCAGTGAAATTGCCCTCCTTCCCAGTCTGTATGAAGGAACTGCAGAGCAGAGAAGGACAGAAAGGCTGCTGGAGGGTAATGGGCCTCATAGCCCTGCAGTGTTAGGAATGAAGGGGTATCTTCCTGTCTTTTCCAAAGTCAAATACATGGGTCTCTAAGAGAACCAGTGGTATAGTTAAGAGTGCCTACAAGAAGGGGGCACCACCTTCACCAGCTAGTAAAGGGGACACCAGTGCTTTACTTCCCAGCTGAAAGCTTGCTGAGCTGCTGAAAACGTAAATTGCAAAAGCGGCCACCACTGGAGAGGAGCCAATGAGGACAGCCACAAGGAGACTTGATGTGTATATTCTGGTTGTAAAGGGTCTATGTCAGGAATGTCAGGACCAGTGCTGAAAACTGGTCCAGTGGTTCCTGAGATGGGAAGTAGAAATGTAATAAGAGCCTTTGGCAGTAGAGTAGGCATGCAATATACCCTTCCCTAGTTTCCTGGGCCCCCAGAGGCACAAAAAGAGGAATTTAGTAGTGGATGTGACTCCATAGAAGGAACATAGGGATAAAAGGAGGGGACACTCTACTCCATGAGAGGGTTGAAAGCATGGAGCATTAGAGGGGCCCAAGGGACTGCCTCGCTTTGAATGAGTCCTCAGAGGGGTACACCCTAAGGAAAACCCCCATACCTTCTACGCAGAGGCCAGTGCATTGCAAGAGACCACCAACATCAGTGAAGTAAGATTAAGCAAAAGGCCATTTCCCCAGCACCAATGCACAACCATGTATGAAAGAATATCTCCAACCCTCTTATTTCCACCCCTAACCCTCTCCCAACCTCAAGGAACTGGGTCTACCCAGAGAAATGAAACAGGAGGAGAGGTAAGGCAAAACTGGATCTATCCCACAGGACTGAAGTGTTGGGGAGTGAAAGAGCAGGGTTTCTCTAAACTGTATTTACACTTTCTTTTTTCAAGATTCTTAACAAAACGTGATAACTATGACAGTATCAAATGTTGCAGCAAAACGCTCAGTCACAGCCACTTAGCATTGACATTACTAATAGACAAGACTTTCTATTTAATTTTAAACCACTCCCTTGGCAAGTCTTTCAACACCAGCCACGGCAC
Source organism: Lepilemur ruficaudatus (assembly GCA_963574885.1). NCBI lineage: Eukaryota > Metazoa > Chordata > Mammalia > Primates > Lepilemuridae > Lepilemur > Lepilemur ruficaudatus. The sequence goes on from CAUYRT010088271.1 coordinate 23,721, forward strand.
CAAGAAGCCTGCAAATGTATTCTGCTATTGTGGACTACATATCATTCAATTTAGTTTTAATGAAATTAATTCTTATCACATTACATGAGCTCAGAATTATAGTGACAGTCTTAAACCGATTGTAAATGCAGACTTTGATTAATCTTTAAAAGGGCAAGTTCAACAGCATTGCATAAAGAGGTGAAGCAGAAAAATAACTGTAGTGTTGCTGTTTATTAAAAAAAAAAAATACTTCCCCAGATTTCACATTCCTAGTAAATAAAGGGAAATTTTAGCACCTATGTATACTGTAATATGAATCAGGCATTTCCAGGTTTTCTCTACTTTTCCATAAAACTTGGAAAAGGTATTGGATCTTGGCTCACAAATGCAGACCTTGAATATTTTAATTGGGAGTCACACAATCATACATATGCTATATTAGATTATTTTTCTATGAAAATTCAGTAGCTGAGCCAATACTAAAACTCTTCAAATATTTCAGAAAATGTCCAGGTGTATCATCCCATTTGGTACCCTTTGCAATTCGTTTTTTACTTGAAGGTTTCTTGCTATGTCAGAATCAAAAATAGGTCCAGATGTGAATATTTGCCCAGGTGAAAAACTCTAAAAATGTTTTACAGTAACATTGAACATCTCTCAATGGAGCAAATTCTGTTGTCGTCATTTGTTTTGGCCTCTCCTACATATGTTATCCTTGCTAGCTCTGCTTTCTTATATTTAGTAGGGCAAAAAAATATTTAAAAAAATACATCATGCAGGACAAAGTCTCTAGAACACAAAGAAGAAAAACATGGAATAGAAAGGAAAGGGCTCAATGGAATTACATTTATTTTTAGGCCTGTGCCCTGAGTTCCCTAGAATAGCACTTCCAATAGAAATACAAAGCAAGTCACAAACGTGAAGCACATACATAATTTTCAATTTTCCAGTAGCCACATTCAAAATAAGTAAAAAGAAACAGGTGAAGTTAATTTTAACAACATATTTTATTTAACCCAATATTTTCAAATTATCATCATTTAACATGCAATGATATAAAATTGTTAATGAGATATTTTAAATTCTAATTTTCACACTAAGTCTTCAAAATTTAGTGTGCATTTTATATGTACAGCACATAACATTTCAAGTGCTCCAGAGTCACAGGATACTAGCAGCTACCTATGGCCAACAGAGGTCCAAAGAACTTAAAAATCTATACAAAAGATCTGTTATTGTGTGCAGAAGTATCCTGTATATCTGTGTTGGCATTATGTTGTTAGCATTATGCTAATGCTAATAATAAGGACTATAATTACCATAGCATTAGAATACCTTTAATCCTTGCTATGATTGAAGCTCTTTAGCAGGTTGTCTTGTCTTCAATCCTGACTGTGATTGAAGCTCTGTAACAGTGTTTATAAGGTACATTACCTACTGTTTACAGATGAGGAAACTGAGCCAGCAAAAGCTCTCTAGCATGGATTAAACCCAGATCTAGGCCACAGTTGTGCTCTTTCCAACACATCCCATTGATACTCGCCTCAGGATGTGGTCCCGAATAACACCAGTAGGTGGCTAGGTGTGGCCGCCAGGGCACTTAGACACATGGTTAGGTTTTGAATAAACCTAGGGTAGGCTTTGCATTCCAATTATCCCAGGATTTTTTCCAGTGATTGCAAATAAGTGATGATATGACTTCTTTCAGGAATTTAGTCAGCTCTGATGGAATTGCTGCAAGTTTGTATCAAGTCAAGAATGTCCATTTTCCCAAACTCCTAGAAATCACCAGGGATGCTAACCCCTTGGGGCACAGTTAGAGTATTCAGGAATTTAACTTGTCTGATGTCACACAGATAATACCTACAAGAGCTGGATTTACCCCGTGCCTATCTGATTTTGCATTATACCGCAAAGACTCCTCCAAACCTCAGATAATCATAACTGATGCTTATTTATTTTCACTGAAAAAAAAAAATACAATGAAGGGTAAGTGGTCCTTTCATCCATTCAATGTCTTTGCACAGTGAGCTAGGGAAGAGCCCACTTGCTCCCCAAAACGAATTGAGGGCAGTCTCCTTGGAGATCTCAAGCTGAGCATAAACCAAGGCCTGTTGGATACTGACATGTCCAGACACATATGCGGGCTGGCAGTGGGACTTCTTGGCACAAAGGCTGGAAAAGCCTATGGGGACAAGTGTCTTCTAGATTGTGGTAGGAAGGACAGGTCATCTGAACAGAACATGGTGCTTAAAACTCACATTTTTCTCCTGTTCAATCCTCACTGACTCTTGGCTGACACTTGGGGTATGGGCTGCTGAGTCAGAACCATAAGCGGTCGCCTCCCTGCATCTCTGTGGGCACTGACAGTGTGGCAGCTTCCGCAGGAGAACCTTTTGCACAGCCAGCCCAGGCACTGCATCCACCAAAATAGACACTGTGGGAGGGCAGGGGCCACGCTGGGGCTGTCCATAGTCCTCAGCAGCAGCGGATAACCCTCTGTGGCACCGAGCTGTAGAGATGCCGCATCTGACATCTGGAGCTTCCAGAGGCTTCGTCACAGCAAGTCAGAGCAGGAAAGGACGAAAGGGCCAGGCTCTGAGGGGTAGCCAGGAAGGGAGGAGGGAGACCCCTCAGACCTCCTTTCAGTGACAGAGATAATCTACTTTGCCACCCTTTTTCTGAATATATTCAAACTGGGGTCACCAGATTTAGCAAATAAAAATACCAGACTCCAGCTAACTGTTGCCTGAATTTCAGGCAAACAGTGAATAATTTTTTAGTGTAAATATGCCCCATGGAACATGCTACTAAACATACCACTAACCAGTTATGTGTTGTTTAATTCAAATTTAGCCAGGTGCCCTGCATTTTATCTGGAATCTCTAATCTGGCCCCATGCTAGCCCATACACAGAATGTGACTTTCCAATGCTTTCACTGCGAGACTTGGATGGCAAGACGGCACAGCAGCTAAAGGATGGGAGTCAGGACACCTGCATATGAAATTACCAGTGACACCTACCAAATATTTTGGCCCAGAAAGATGGAATTGCTTCTCTCGGCCTTACTGTCCACATCTGTAAAACGGAAATTATATCTCTTCCTCCAGCTTTTATTAGGATCTAATGACATGGTAAGTGAAGAATATAATTATTCCAGAAAATGTTCTTGTTAAAATATCCAAAACAATCAATATTGATTTTTGTGCACATATTCTGTGAGTATAATGCCCAACTTAATTGCTGTGGGACCATCCTAACTGCCTTTCAATCTCAGTAACATTTTTTTAAAAATTCATAAAATTATGAACATTTAAAAAATGATTTTAGATCTTAAAAGGTCTTATGCTGAATCCCTTAAACATTTTAGAAAAAGAAATCAAGATGACCCAGGAATAAAGAGAATGGCATTCTGTCTATTTTAATAACAAAAATAAGATATTTTACTTAAATTTAAAATAAATTATTGTAATATTTACAGAAGAATCATGCATCAAAGATAGTTTTGGAAAATACTTTTTATTTTAGAATTTATAAGGTACACTGACTACTCTACTAAATTCTAGACCCATCTATGGTATTTGTTCAGTGTTCAAACAAGTTCAGTCACTGATACAATCTGATAAATTAGACGAAAACATAAGTCACCCCTACTGTCTGAGAACACACACACAGAGAAACAGGAACAACACTTACACATACAAGTTACTTTTTTTATTTTTAAGCCATAGAGAATCTCAGAATTCTGAGAGGGAAAAGATGTGCCACTATTTGACAGGAACACTTGGCAATGGTTCTGACAGTTTGAGGAGAAGCCAATCTCAGTGGTGAAACCCTTTCATGGGCCCTTGGCTGGGACGTTGAAATAAGAGCGTAGCGTTCGGGGAAAGCAGGGTTGGCGGGAACACGAGGCAGGCTTCACTTTGTTTATTTCTGCCTTCACTGTAAACTGTGCTCACGGTGGAATTTACACGGTGCCAGGTTTGCGTCGCCTCACAGAGCACAGACCCGGGGCAAGTTGAAGGGGATTGAAGAAATGAGAGTCGCCGTGGTTCTCTCTTCTAATTTCAGCTTTAAGAAAATTTCCAACTCATCCGATGGCTTTAGCTTTGCCATTACTGAGGACCTACTGTATACAATAAGCGCTCGGCCTTGCCCGTGTGCAAAGTGGCAATAATAACTGTGTCTGTTTCACAGGATGTCCTGGTGATGAAGTACAAGAACGCTTATAAAGTGCTTGTCGGGGCGGCTGGCACAGAGTAAATATTCAATAACTGTTAGGCCTAAAACTGAATGGTAGATTTAGAGCAGTCTAATTATTGAACAGTTAGTCACTACAGATCCAGGACTCAAACTGGGCAACCTGGCTCCAGAGCCAGCCCTCTTAATCACTATCTTGCACTGTCGCCATTAATTATCCATTAATTTTCATAGAACATTTGAAAATGCATCATTGCGGTTATTCTTAATATTGATAAAATGAGGCACAGAGAATTTTAATGGCTTGGCCAAGATCGTCAGGAAAGGAAAGCTTCATCTCACAGTGATCGTTCTCCACAGTTGGTTCAGTAAATAAAACTTAATAAATGCATACAGCGCACTAAGTACTAGAGAAAGTATTGTAGGAAAAAAACAAATAAAAGAACTAGAAGACTTGGTCCCCAGGTTGGGAGGGCTTACTCTCTGGTCAAGAAGGTGAACCCAATACCCATGACTCAAACGAGAGTCAGTGGGTAGAAACACATGCCATGTGAATGCACGGATATAAAATATGCATACAAAGGACTGAAAGGAGAAAATTGAGAGGGAGCAGTCCCAGAAGCTTCCAGGAAAAGGGAAATTGAGAGCCAAGTTTAGAAAGAAAAGAAGGGTATGGGTTGGCAGAGTATTCTCACTCCAGCCACCTTGCCAATCAACAAATCCTCCCAGGCCAAGGGCGGTCCCCAGAGTAAGCCGTGATGGCGCGTGTGTGCGCGCAGCTCCAGCCTGGAGCCCTCTCTGGAGGGAAGCGGGAGACACGGCCGTCTACACTCAGAAAATGGCCAAAAAATTCCCCAGTGTGATAGAAGGTGACCTATCCAAGGGAAGAAAGAAAGGAACTTTATAAAGACAGAGTCTTGTAAAAAATTCCAGCCTCCTCCCCTTATTTTTTTCTTTGCCACTGTACATGATTTTCTTGCCGGTCTTCCTGTGCACGCTGGCTTTTCACACTTCAATATCCGGCTTTATGTACACTTCATTGTTTACACTCCTTTTTGGTCCTCCCCAATTTCTATGCTCTTATTCTCACCCCGTCCCCTTCCCACACCACCCCAAAAGCCAAACGAAAATAAAACAAACAAACATGTAGAACTTCTTACTTGGAATGATCCAAGAGTCTCTATACTATTAAGACACTGAGTAATGATTGGCTGCCTTCCAGGTGGCTCTGCAGTCTGTTAAATAGCTCAATTAGTGAGCAGTGCGCGCGTCTCTCTCTCTCTCTCTCTGTCTCTCTCTCTCTCACTCTCTCACTCTCGGGCTCTCTCTCGCTCGAACAAAAACGCGCACACCCTCGTCCGATGTGTGGCAGTGACGAGCCCAAAAATAGAATCCCACACACAGAACAAGATAC
>CAUYRT010088272.1:0-11183 GCA_963574885.1 Lepilemur ruficaudatus
ATTTAGGAACCTTAAGAAAATTTCTGGGGAACACATAGTAAGTGTCAGAGCTGGGATTTGAATACGCGCTTGTGTCTGATTTGAAAGATCTGAGCACTTACGACTGCTCTTTCTTGCCTCAGTTGTCCCATCTCTTCTGCAGATGCTTGCTTGATTTATTCCATTTCATATGCTCTCTCTTACACACACACACACACACACACACACAGACACACACACACTGTGCCCCCACAGAAAACACAGCCTTAGACAGATGCTTTGCACGCTCCCTCCAGATGCTTGGTGTCGAGGCAGAATAAATATCTGGATAAATAATTCTTCTCTGCCAGATGCCACGCGTCCTCTCCCTGCCTCTCTGGATATTTTGATTACAAACTGTGATCCTCTTGGATGGCTTCCTGCAGATTTTTGTGGACCTTTCTCGCCTTCACTCATCAAGGTTCAGAAACCCATTGGTCATATTACCCAGAGTCAATTGCCTTGTGGAGAGATCCCCTCCTGCTTGAACATCCCCACGTGCTAAATCACACTTGGAGTTCTTATTTCATTGGGGATGATTTCTACCTGAGTTGGTGTCATTCAACATTAAATCATCTCTCCTTGGGAGTAAAGGTTAGTTTTCTCACACATTTAATTTATAGTCCCATGTAGAAAAGAAAAAGCCCACACGATGATGGGTTTTATTACTTGCCTTGCTAATAATTCTTCAGCATGTTGTGTTTTTAAATTAAGATGATGACAACAATAAAAAGAAAAGAACAAAATAATGTGATTACTAGTAAAAACAGCAGCAACCCCTTTATATTTTGTTGTGTATAATTATTGACAATGTACTTTCATATATGTTGTTGTTGCTATTATTATTATTATTGTCTTGCAATAACCCAGAGAAGTCACCCGGGCAGATGTTACTCAGATAGTCACACAGACACAAGTCCTGGAGAGCTTCAACATTAAGGTTAGCCTGTTCAATCCCAGTGTCAGACCTGGTGACACGCCATGATCTGGAGGAGAAAGACTCATTAGAAAAGCCCAGGTCTGAATTCCAGCTCTGCCACTTACTGGTTGAGAGAGTTTGGGAACAACATTGACCTTCTTTAAACTCAACTTCATCTCTAAAATGGGGAAACTCGTAAGAGTCTTTGCTTGGAAAAAATGCATATAAGAAATATATGTAAAATATGTGCAATATACTAGCAATAAAAAATGGCAGCCAATATGACTAGCAGGTGGCTGTGTGTCAGGCATCCCATCTTCACCAGTGGATCGGGTAGAGTAGCAGTCCCCAACCTTTTTGACACCAGGGACCGTTTTCATGGAAGACAGTTTTTACATGGAATGTGGGGAGGAGATGGATTCAGGATGATTCAAGTGCATAACATTTATTGTGCTGTCAAACCTCTCTGCTAACAATAATCTGTATTTGCAGCCACTCCCCAGGGCTAGCATCACCACCTCAAATCATCAGCATTAGATTCTCATAAGGAGCACGCAACCTAGATCCTTGCATGTGCAGTTTACAGTAGGGTTCACACTCCTATGAGAATCTAATGCTGCTGCTGATCTGACAGGAGGTGAAGCTTATGGAGTGGTGTGAGTGATGGGGAGTGTCTGTAAATACAGATGAAGCTCCGCTCGCTCACCCACTGCTCACCTCCTGCTGTGCAGCCCAGTTCCTAACATGCCATGGCCTGGGGGTTGGGGACCGCAGGGGTAGAGGATTACTCTTGCCCCACTAAACTTGGGTATACACATACATGCAAATGTAATTTCAGTCACCACTCCCCTAGCATCTACTCTGTAGGCTTAGTCCTTAAGACTGTCTTCAGTTCTGGTATGTGAATGAATATCTGTCCTTCCTAACCATAGCCTTTTAAATGAGATTTTTGGGTCCCATGGAATTATTGGCAGCCTTTCAGGATGGAGATGGGGGTGCATTGGTGGATGTGTGTGCCTGGGAGCACCTTTGAGGGGCCCACAGCTCCTCTGTGACCCACACTGTCTACCCCTCGAGCCCATCCTCTTGTACTCCACACACACACTGCACTCCCGCCACGTTGCTCTTGCTGTTTCCCAAATGTGTCTGGCCATTTGGTGTCCCACACAGTCGCTCACAGGGACATGTCTTTCTCTCTTCCTGATCCTTTCTGCCTTTTGAAAAATCTCTTCAGCTCTTGACATTCGGATGAAGCATTTTTCCCTCTATGAAGTCTTCCTTACAACCCTCTTTAGAAATGACCCCATTTTTCCTTTGAGCATCTTGTATCCTGGCCCCTAGACAATGTTTTTGATTTAATTTTCATATCTGACAATCTTCTGGGTGAGATGGTCATCTTCCCAAAAGAGACACTGTGCCTTGTTTGTCTTTATAATCTAGTTCACTGCTTGGGAGAGAGAAAGTGACTTGCCACTATTTGTTGCATAAATTGTAAATGATCCCAGCTAACAGCTGTGGATTTGAGAAAGTCATTTAGGGGAAATAGGAGCCATGGGCAGTGCTAGGACACTAGCCTAGCAGGCTGGGGTTTGGGGCAGCGGAGTGGGTATTTGGAGTGTTGACTAGGGACATTGTGGAATCATGCAGATCAAGCCAGATGGTGGGGGAAGAGGACTGCTTCCCTCTGGCACACTATGGGCAGTTGGTGGGTGCCTCTCATGTTACCATTTCTTCTTCCAAGTTCAAACGAATGATGAGTAAACATAATGAATTGATAACTACTTGGGAATCAAAATACCAAAATCATAAAGTTACTGTAACTCCCAAAGTTCAAGACTATCTGGCAAGTTTGGAGACTGTGGTATAGTTCTGAAGTCAAAATAATACTTTCTGTTTTCTTCCTCCAAGTTTAAAATGTTAAAAATGGGTAGCACACTTTTGTGGGGATCTGGGTCTGCAAGGCAAATGGACTTACCCAGCCAGCTACGTAGTGACTGGGGTTGCCTCACCTGTTGGAGTAGCTTCTCTCTTGTGGATACTTGAGTGAGGCTAGGTGGAAAAGGGGAAGTGTTTCTCTAGTACTCACTGTGGTTGGAGGAATTGGGAATCTTGCTCATTATCTAAGGCATGAATATGGGGTGGGGGAGAGAAAGAAAGGTTAACTCTTATCTACCAGGCTTAACAATGTAACAGGCAGCCTAATTTTAGGTGTCTGAATTTTGGAGACTACAAGACTATAAATAAGTCCCTTACTTTGTCAAAACTAGCTTGGGAAATGGTTGGAAAATTAAAAAGCATTAGCCATTTTTATATTGGAGGTCACAGGAAAGCCACTGGATGGCAAGATTTTTGCATTGACTTTTATTTCCTATGAATTAATTGAACACCATTTTTACATGTGGTTTTTTTTTTTTTTTTGAAACAGAGTCTCACTCTGTTGCCCAGGATGTAGAGTGCCGTGGCATCAGCCTAGCTCACAGCAACCTCAAACTCCTGGGCTCAAGCAATCCTTCTGCCTCAGCCTCCCGAGTAGCTGGGACTGCAGGCATGTGCCACCATGCCCGGCTCATTTTTCTATATATATTTTTAGTTGTCCAATTAATTTCTTTCTATTTATAGTAGAGACGAGGTCTCACTCTTGCTCAGAGCTGTTCTTGAACTCCTGACCTTGAGTTATCCACCCACCTCGGCCTCCCAGAGTGCTAGGATTACAGGCGTGAGCCACCGTGCCTGGCCCTTACATGTGGTTTTGAAGTGAATATGCATCTCATACTTCTCAGCTATCTCTCCCAGCTTCGTGAATTCATTTAATTCAACCAATGTTTCTTGTGCAACTGTTCTGTGTCAGGCATTGTAGTGAGTGCTGGTGATTTGGTAATAAATAAACTTCAACCAGAGGGTCTTAACTGAATGAAATCAGCTATTTCTGATACAGAAATGACAGTTGAGGAGAGTTATTCATTTGAGCAATCCATCAGTCAAGAAATGTACTTCTTTGGTGTCTGTGGTGTCAGGTGCTCTGCTGGGCAGTGAGGACACAATGGTGAAGACAGACTCAGTCCCTGCCCTTATGGAGCTTCTCTGTAGCAGGCAGAGACACGCAGTAAACACATAGGCAAACACATAAATAAAATACAACAAAGTATCGTGAAGGAAAAAAACAGCACTTGAGAAAAAGAATTACAGAGACTCACTTTAGATTGGACAGTCCTCTAAAGAAAATGATATTTAAGTTTAAAACAAAAGATTAGAAGGAGACACCAAGTGGATAGTTGTTTCCTGTTGCCACTGTAACAACTGCCATTGACTTAGTAGCGTAATACAACACGGAAGTTATTCCCTCACAGAGAGATCAGAAGTCTGAAACCAGTTTCACTGGGCTAAAGTCAAGTGTCAGCAGGGTTGGATCCATATAGAAGTTTTGAGGGCAGAATCCATTTACTTGTCTTTTGCAGCTTGCAGTTGTTGCCTAGATTTTTTGGCTTGTGGCTCCTTCCTCCAGCTTCCAGGCCTGTTTCTGTCGTCATGTTCATTACCTTCTCCTCTGTAGTCAAGTCTCCTCTGCCTCCCTCCTGTAAGGACACTTCTGATTACACTTAGGGCCCACCCATGTAATCCAGATAACCCCCTGCCTCAAGATTCTGAATTTAATCATATCTTCAAAGTCTCTTCACATATAAAGTAATACTCATATTAACAGGTTCCAGAGATTAGGACGCGGATGTCCTTGGGGGATAGTTACTCAGCCTGCCACACTCTGATTCTGGCCATGGCTTCTGTGAATACTCCCGCATGGGCTTTAATTTACTTCTTGTGGACAGTGTCTTACCTTAAGGGTCTGTGCCATGTGCCTTTGCTTTCTGCCCTGAAATTCTCTGACACCACAGCACAGAATTCTGGTACAGTCTACAAGAGCAGCGGAAGTTAGAAAGCCATGGGCACCTTTAACCAATGGGATGTGGAAGCTGATGGATAAATGCTTGTCTGTGTCCATCCTTGGGCAGGAAATTCTGAGAGTCATTCTCTGTGTTCATCAGTCCCAGTGGGATTGAGCCCCCACTGTCCACAGCAGTGTTGGTGTGGATGATGCACCCTTTCATTGATCTTTCTTCCTTCCCTGTTTCATTCTTTCTTGTCTCTCCTACTTATTTCATGGTGATACCTCCCAAATAATCCACCGACAGAAAAGTCCTAGTTTTAGGCTCTGCTTTTGAGGATACTAGAAATTCCCCTGGAAAGCAAGTGCTCTGAGTCAGCCAATGGTGATGTTAGGTGGAGAGTGGATAATTCCTAGCATACTATAGTATCAAAATTACTAAAAATTTCAGCTGGGAAGAATGAGTGCAAGTTGAAAGTGAACCATTACATTATGATTACATAGGAGCTATAATGCATGAATGCCTTGGGGAAATGGCCATTATAAGGATTTAGAAGTTGGCTGGATTCTGCTGACTGCTATGAAAGCTTTTAAAAATCAAAATGGTAGGCTCAGATCAGCTATCAACCTAAATATAAAATCACACACACAATATAAAATCAGAATGCTTCTACAGTATGATTTAAAGAGATACTCAACTCCTGCAGCATCAGGAAATATCATGGAGAAGTCAAGCCCAGGATTTAATAGCAAGGGTGGCAGAGTTACAAATGAGACTGAATGCACAGCCTCAACAGGTCTCCAATGTTAATGTCGGGCCATGACAAGGCAAGGGTGAGATCCTGAGACCTGGGATAGGACACTTGAATAAAGTGTCTCAGTACTTTAGACCCCCAGATTCTTTTGAATTTTCCAGGTTGACAGAAGCAGTCTCCTTCCCTTTGGTAGGGGAAAGAAGGCTGCCTTTGCCTAGAGACTTGGGAAGAGACTTTGTCTGAAGCAGATGACTTGGAACATGATTCCTGTCCTCCTTGATATCTGTACTGCTCCGCCCTGTTGACTTCACACCAATAAATAGCATCAGGCTGCAGCATGGTCTAAACAGGGAATGCGGTGCCTGCTCTTGGAGGAAATAGCTTAGTTACTGCAGAATTGCAGGATCCGTATCATATGCATGTGCTGGGGCCAGAGCACCATAAGTGAGAGTAGATTTGAGGGTGTATGGCTGGATAGGAGAAAATTTATTAATACTGGCATTCTCCTATGATTCAAGATTTAATGTCCTGGCAAAGACACCTTGGAATCAATCCTAATCTTCTGTTGGAATGACTCCTTGAGACTTGGAAACAATGATGGATTAATGAGATGGAGATGTCAGAACAACCTTAGCAGAGAAATGAAGGGGGTTGGAAGACTTCAAGAGATGGGAATAATAGAATGAATTTATTATGTGAGACCAGAGAGCACACGGCATAATTACATTCCTTGAGAAGCTGCATAGGACATGTTCTTTACTCAGCCGGTAAAGAAACCACTATACACTGCTTACGATGGAATGGAATCTTTGAAAATCTCAGTGTAATTTATGGGCTAGGATTTACATGAGGAGATGATGCTCTGGACTGGGATGAAAGGTTCTAGACTAACTGAGCCAGGTGTCAGTGCTTAACCAGCAGAGTCAGGAGGACATAATTACTCTAAGGGTGGAGGAAGGCCAGAGGGACAACCAGGGTGCCTTGGACTTAAAGGATCTAAAGCAGTGGCTGATAGACCACGATTTTCCAAGGGGCAATAGAGATAGACGTGTAGGTCGCCTCCTAAGGGCATAACCTGACTCGTATAACTGGAAAAAAATCAAGAGCAGATGAAGAAAGGGCTGAAGCCAGTCACCTCAATAAAAAATTTGTGGTCCATCACCCAGTTTCTAGATATGAGACCGTTCTAGGACCCTGAGCTCATTGTTTGAAGGTGAGATGGAAACCCCTTGAGGGATTCCAAATGTTTGCAGCAAGCAAATGTAGTAGCAATTCCCCACAATGCTCCCCCAGTTAAACTGTGGGCATTTACTGGAGGAACCATGTGCTGCAGAAACCAGACCTTTCAAATTGCCTCCCATTGACTGACAGAAGAGGAAAAACACTAGGGCCTCATTAATGGATGGTCAGCATAAAAGAGGAAGGTATGAACCAAGAATAGACAGCTGCCATACTGCATCCCCACTCATGGGTGGCCCTAAATGACAATGAAAGGGCAACCCTCCCAGCAGGCAGAGCTGCAGATGCACTTGGCTGTTGGCATTGGTGATGTGAGAGGAGAGCCCAGGTCAGTAGTGTACTTAGACGCAGGGCTGGGTGGTCAGGGACATACTCCAGGACACCTGAGGAAGTGTGTACAAAATGTGAGGATCTTTGCATCTCTCTTTAATGCCTGCCTGAGGGCATCCACAACAATGACCTCAACAGCCAAGGGACAGGCAGACTTTCCCCCAGGTGCCAGTGTCTCTTCTCGGCTGTTCCAGTGCACTTACTGCTGAACAGAGCAGGCATTTTGTTGATTTCGTGTCTGGAATATAGGCTAGATAATGTCAGGAACTTTTGTCTGTTTTGTTCTCTGCTCTTATCCTTATTATCTAGAATGGATCCAGGCACATGGTCGATGTTCAATAAATATTTGTCAGTATCACATACGATCTACATGTATCATTTTCTTTAAATATCAGAATTTTTCTTACAATAATAGATTCCTAGAAATATATCTGATACCGAATTATTTTAAAGCATAGATTTTATTTTGATAAATTTATTTTAAATATTAGTACATGTTTACCTGGGTATTAAAATTTTTGAGAACTTGTTACATATTGCACAATGGCTTCTATACTGATTTGTGCTTCTAGCAGAGTTTCTAATAGCAACACTAATTTGTAAATATTTTCCAGCTGGATAGGTGGAAAAATGCCACCGTATTTTGTTATTATTTATGAAATTGAACATTCATTAGCTGTTTGATTTTCTTCTGTCTGTTAATATTATTTATTCATTTTCCAATTACAGATAGTACATTTTAATGATCTCTTTTAAAGAAAAATATTAAACTCTACTGTGAAGAATTCATTAAATACGTTTTGTTCAGTTTTATTACTGTCCTTTAAATTTCATAGGCATTTCTGTTCTAGAGGTGTTTATTTATATTTTAAGGTAGCACATCTTTCAGTGTTCTAATTTGTGGCCGCTTCCATTGCTTATATGTTGGGGAAGTCTGTCTTCTTCTGTGGGGCAATAAATACTCTCGTGTCTGTACCTAGTTTCTTCATACATCCCAATCATTAATCTAAACATGATTTATTTTTCTGTATGGTGGTGAGAATCTAAATTCGATGTGCTTTTTTTTTTAACGAAAGCCATTTTTTACACTATGTCTTGAATAATGTATTGCTTCCTATTTGTTATTCATCCTTTAATATTTTAATTCATATATGTATTATGGTCTGTTGCTGATCTATGTGCTCTGTTTCATTGATATTGCTGTGTAGCCCAGAGTCAGTTATATGCTAATTGACTTTTAAAAATGGCTTTATTGAGATATAATTCATATATCATAAAATTCTTTTAAAACATACAGTACAGTTATTTTTGTTGTGCAACCATTACCACTATCTAATTTTAGAACATTTTCATGATCCCTAAAAGAAATTAGCAGTTATTACCTATTTTTTCCCCTCCTACCAGCTCCTGGGAACCATTAGTCTGCTTTCTGTCTCTGTAGATTTGCCTATTTTAGACATTTCATGTAAATAGAATATGTGACTTTCTGTGTCAGGCTCCTTTCATTTGACATAGTGTTTCAAGGTTCATCCGTGTTATATTATGTGTCAGTACTTCATTCCTTTTTATGGCTGAATAATATTCCATTGTATGAATATACCCCGTTTTGTTTATCTGTTCATCAGTTCGTGGACATTGGGGTTGTTTCCACTTTTTGGCTGTTATGAATAATGCTGCTATAAATTAGTGTGTAGGTTTTTGTGTGGACATATGTTTTTATTTCTCTTTGGTACATACCTAGGAGTGAAATTACTTGGTAACTGTATACATAGATTTTTGAGGAACTACCAAACTTTTCCCAAGTGGCTGAATCATTTTACATTCCCAGCAGCAATGTTTGAGAGCTAACCCTTATTTGAAAATCTTCTGTATATCTATTCAGCACCATTTTAAATGCTAATTACTCTTAAAATTAATTTGAACTTTATTTGTTTTTATTTTCTAATTCTTTAATATCTATTTTAATATGTTATTCTGTTCCTGCTGTTTTTTTAAATGGAGTTTTTAATGGAGCTTGTTATTGAAAAGTAAAATATTCAAAATTATGATTTTACTTGTGTGCAATTTAGATACATTATATTTTTTCTCCTTTAATATTCAAAACATTTGTAATTATTTTGCATTTTGTTTGATTCAAATAATTTAGGGGAATGTTTTTACTTTCAAGTGGTGGTTGTGGTGGTGTTGTGTGAGGTTGTTTAAAGACGTCTTTAAAAATGATTAAGTGGGAAAAAAGTGTATAATGCATTTAGCACAGTGCCAACCACAGCATAAGGCCACCATCAATAGTGACCTTTTCTCCCCCTCTCTCTTTTGTATGTGTCTCTGCCCCTGAGACTCCTTCTCTTACTTCGCCTCCTCTGGATTCTTTGTGAATACGCTATTTGGGCCATTCTGCAATTTGTAGTTTTAATTGATCTCATAATTTTTAAAGTGCAAGGATATATTCCAAGTGATTCCTTTCATTCATGTTCCCTAGAATGTAGTGTGTCTTATTGAACTAAAGACTCAGGAAAATTTCATTTTCCTATTTCTTCTTCTCTTTCTCCTCCTTTTCCTCTTTCTCCTCATTTTCTAAGGTCTCGTTAGTCAAGGTTAATGACTAGTCCAAGGCTAGCCCAGGGCTAGGTAGAAAAGCGCTACTAAAGGGCAAGGACAGAGGATATAGAATAATACGTAGCCATGTTTACAAACACCATGTATTGAGTATTTTCTTTAGTTCTTGTCATAAATAACTTTCAGAGACATACTTTTTCTCCACCTCGTTGGGTTAATACTTCCATGAACCTCTTCTTGAGTGTTCTTTGCATATTGATTTTGAAATGTTTGGTAGTTTTTTGATAAGGAAGATTTGTTTAAACCTAATGTTTAGCCCCATCTCCCCTTTGCCATGTTTGCTTCAGCATCAAAAGATGGTATGGAGTGGGCACAAGGCATAGTCCTATCCACCCCTCCTTTTCTGCTTCCCTGCCTGCCTGGTAGCAGCTCTATGCTCTGCTTTTTACGAAGATACATGCGTAGGTGCCAATGATGATATCAACCAAGTTTCACTTGGAGTTCATAAAAATTCCCGAAGTCCTCTGTGAATAGTTGACTACTATCTTCGGTTTTCAAGGGATTTTGGAATCTGGCCTTTTTCTGTGCATTCATGAGCACTTTAATAGAGCATTATATGTTAGCTTGATACATTGTTAAACTGAGAGTTTGAAAAGCAATATTAATTATGAACCGTAAATAAATTAATACAAATACATATGTATAAATATACATGTATGCATGTATAAATAACATACATTTTTGTGGGTTTTGTAAGGATTAAAGCAGTTGGTGTATGTAAAGCCAGGGAGCACATCTCCTGGCTCATAGTTATTAAATATAGCTTATCAAATTTCTAATTGAAAAGTGCATGAGCAATGGCTCTCCGTGGTTGAACTGCAGACACTGGGCCATCGAGCAGGAGTTTCACAGAGATGGTGTCAGGACATAGAGGTGAAGTGGGCAATCCTTGTAGGTGGTGAGCTCCCAGCTCTGGAAGTGTTGGTGCAGAAGACATAGAGAGAATTCAAATATCAGATAGGGTGTTGCGTGTATGACTTTTCAGGTTGCTGCCCAACTTGTATTTTTTCTGCTTTTAAAACAAAACAAACATTTGGCAAATTATCCAGCATCTTAGTCATTTCATATATGGACACCATTTTATTAACTTTTTCTACTGACAAGATGTGTTTTGTGGAGACTGAATCAGACGCTTGTGTGAATAGGCTGTTTATTTGGAAGGCATCACCAAAATTTTGCTCTGTTCCTTATTTAATGAGAAAAACTTTTGCTAGTTTTCTAGTTAAAACTCTCCTAATGTGATTACACATGCATTAAATGCAGCAATAGCTATACAGTCATTTAAACCAGGCATTGCACCTACCCTCTTCTTGCTTAAAGTATTTTGGAAATATGATGTAATGAGAAACAGTCATTCTTAATGTTACTGGGTATAGAATTGGCAGAGTTACTTGGTAAAAGGCAGAGTCTCAACCTCCTCTGCCAGCTC
>CAUYRT010088273.1:0-14181 GCA_963574885.1 Lepilemur ruficaudatus
CTGTAGTCCCAGCTACTCGGGAGGCTGAGGCAGAAGGATCACTTCAGCCCAGGAGTTTGAGGTTGCTGTGAGCTAGGCTGACGCCATGGCACTCTAGTCCGGGCAACAAAGTGAGACTCTGTCTCAAAAAAAAAAAAAAAAAACCCACAGGATATATCACCACACACCTATCAGAATGGCTAAAATAAAAAATAGTGACAACGCAAAATGCTGGGCAAGATGCAAAGAGCCAAATCATTCATACATTGCAGATAGGAATTCAGAATGGTGCAGTCTCTCTGGAAAACAGTTTGGTAGTTTCTAATAAAACTAAATATGCAATTACTATATGACCAAGTAATCATATTCTTGGACATCTATCCCAGAGAAATTATGTTCATATAAAATGAGTGCATGAATGCCCATAGCAGCTTTACTCATAATAACCAAAAACTCGAAACAACCCAGATATCCTTTATCAAATGAATGGTTAAACTGTGATCCAAATGTGCCACAGAAAACCCCTCAGCAACACAGGTGCACCAGTTACTGATATACACAACTTGGATAAATCTCAAGGGAATTACACTGAGTGAAAAAATGTCAATCCCCAAAGGTCACATACCATATTAAGCCAATTATATGATACTCTTTTTTTAATCAACTTTATTTTTTACAACAGTTTTAGGTTCACAGAAAATTCAGCAGAAGGTACAAAGAGTTCGCCTGCTTCCCCCATTAGCAACATCCCTCACCAGAATGGTACATCTGTTACAATCAATGAACCTACATTGACACATCATTATCAACCAAAGTCCGTAGTGTGTATTAGGGTGGACTCCTGGTGGTGTACATTCTATGGCGTTTTTTTTATTTAAATAGATTTAGGGGGTACAAGTGGTTTTTTGTTATATGGCTGAATTGCATAGTGGAGAAGTCTAGGCTTTTAATACACCCATCACCTGAACAGGTAATGAACACAGTAGGTAATTTTTCAGCCCATACCTGTTTCCTCCCTCCCCTTTCTGCGTCTCCAATGTCCATTAAGTCACTCTGTATGACCATGCATACCCATGGTTTAGCTCCCACTTACAAGTGAGAACATGCAGTATTTGGTTCTTGTTCCTGGATTAATTCACTCAGAATAATGGCCTCCAGTTCCATACAACCTGCTGCCAAGGACATTTCATTCTTTTAATAGCTGAGTAGTATTCCATGGCATACATATACCACATTTTCTCCATCCACTCATCTGCTGGTGGGCACCTAGGTTTGTCCCATACCTTTGCAAGTGTGAATTGTGCTGTGATAAACATACAGGTGCAGGTGTCTTTTTTATAAAATGATTTATTTTCCTTTGGGTACAGTGCAGTAGTGAGCCTGCTGGATCGAATGGTAGATCTACTTATAGTTCTTTAAGAAATCTCTATACTGTTTTCCATAGAGATTGTACTAATCTACAGTCCCCACAATGGTGCATAAGTGTTTCCTGTTCACACAACCACGCCAGAGTCTATTGTTTTTTGACTTTTTGATAATCGCTGTTCTAACAGGGGTAAGGTGATATCCCACTCTGGTTCCAACTTGTATTTCTCCAATGATTAGTGATGTCAAGTACTGGTTGATACGTGTGTTGGCCATTTGTTTCTCTTCTTTTAAAAATGTCTGTTCATGTCCTTCGCCTACTCCTTAATTGGATTTTTTTTTCTTGTTGATTTGTCTGACTTCCTTATAGACTCAAGATACTAGGCCCTTGTCTGATGTATAGCCTACAAATATTTTCTCCCATTCCATAGGGTGTCCACTCATTCTGTTGATTATATCTTTTGTTGTGCAGAGGATTTTTAGTTTAATAAGTCTCATTTATTTATTTTTATTTTTGCTGTGTTTACTTTTGGGGTCTTAGTCATAAATCCTTTACCTAGGCCAATGTCAAGGATAATTTTTCCTAGGTTTTCTTTCAGTATTTTTATAATTTCATGTCTTACATGTAAGTGTTTAATCCATCTTGAGGTAATTTTTGTATTAATACATGGTGAGAGACAGGGATCCAGTTTCATTCTTCTGCGTGAGGCTATCAAATTTTCCCAGCAAAATTTATTGAATAGGGTGTCCTTTCCCCAGTGTATGTTTTTGTCTGCTTTGTCAAAGATCAGTTAGTTGTAGATATTTGGTGTTATTTCAGGGTTCCCTATTCTGTTTCATCGGTCTACGTGTCTACTTTTATACCAGTACCATGCTGTTTTGGTTACCACTGTCTTGTAGTATAATTTGAAATCAGGTAATGTAATGCCTCCAGATTTGTTCTTTTTGCTTAGAATTGCTTTAGTTATTCATGCTCATTTTTGGTTCCATATGAATTTTAGATTTGTTTTTCTCTAATTGTGTGAAAAATTACATTGGTATTTTGATAGGAATTGTATTGACTCTGCAGATAACTTTGGGCAGTATGGACATTTTAACAATATTGATTCTTCCAATCCATGAGCATGGAATGCTTTTCCACTTGCTTTTGATGCTTTTTCTGCATCAATTGAGATGATCATATGGTTTTTGTCTTTAACTCTGTTTATGTGGTGAATCACACTTATTCATATGCATATGTTGAACCACTCTTGCATCCCTGGGATGAAACCCACTTGACCACAGTGAGTTACTTTTTGATGTGCTGTTGGATGTTGCTTGTGTCATCTACGATTTCTCTCATCATTGTTTTGTAGTTCTCCTTGTAGAGTTTTTTCACTTCCTTGGTTAAGTATTTTCTGAGGTATTTTATTTATTCACATATTTTTTTGCAGCTATTGTAAATGAGATTGAGTTCTTGATTTCTCAGCTTGGCTATTAGCATATATAAATGCCACTGATTTGTGTACGCTGATTTTGTAACCTGAGACTTTGCTGAATTCATTTATCAATTATAGGAGTCTTGGAAGAAACTTTAGGGTTTTATAGATCATAAGATAAGATCATATCACTGGCAAACAGGTATAGGTTGACTTCCTCTTTTCCAATTTGAATGCCTTTTATTTTTTTCTCTTGCCCCCGAATTCTCTGGCTAAGACTTCCAGCACTCTGTTGAACAGAGTGGTGAAAATGGGTATTTTTGTCTTATTCCAGTTCTTAAGGGGAATGATTTTATAAAATTGTATCCCATTCAGTTTGATGTTGGCTGTGGGTGTGTCATATATGGCTTTTATTATTTTGAGGTATGTTTCTTCTTTGCCTAGTTTAAGGGTTGTTATCATGAAGGGTTGTGCTAGATTTTATCAAATGCTTTTTCTGTATCATTTGAGATGATCATATGGTTTTTGTCTTTAATTCTGTTTATGTGGTGAATCACATTTGTCGATATGCATATGTTGAACCATTTTTGCATCCCTGGGATGAAACCCACTTGACCACAGTGAATTACTTTTTTTATGTGCTATTGTATTCAGTTTGCTAATATTTTGTTGAGAATTTTTGCATTTATATTCAGGAAGGATATTGGTCAGTAGTGTTTTTTCTTTGTTGTTGTGTCCTTCCCTGGCTTTGGTATCAGGGTGATACTGGCTTTGTAGAATGAGTTAGGGAGAATTCCCTCCTTCTTGATGTTATGGAACAGTTTCAGTAGGGTAAGTACAGTTCTTTGTTGGTCTGGTAAAATTGGGCTGTCAATCTGTCTGGTCCAGAGCTTTTTGTTGTTATTCTTGGGAGATTTTTTTATTACTGATTCAATCTTGCTGCTTGATATTGGTCTGTTCAGGATTTCTATTTCTTCCTGATTCAAGCTTGGGAGGTTGTGTGTTTCCAAAAATCCATCCATTTCCTCTAGATTTTCTAGTTTGTGTGCATACAGGTGTTCACAGCAGTCTTGGATGATCTTTTATATTTCTGTGGTATTAGTTGTAATGTCGCCTTTTTCTTTTCTGATTGAGATTATCTGAACCTTCTCGCTCTCTTTTTTCAAGATTTATTTAGGTAGTAGTCTGTCAATTATGTTTCCAAAGAACCAATTTTTTGTTTCATTGATCTTTTTTTTTTCTGGTTTCAATTTCATTTAGTTCTGCTCTGATTTTCATTATTTCTTGTCTTCTGCTAATTTTTGGTTTGGTTTGTTGTTTTTCTAGTTCCTTGAGGTATAACATTAGATTGTTAATCTGCACTCTTTCTGTCTTTTTGATGCAGGCATTTAGTGCTATGAACCTCCCTCTTAGCACTGCTTTTTCTGTATCCCAGAGATTTTGGTAGTTTGTGTTGCCATTGCCAATCAATTAAAAAAATTTTTAAATTTCCATCTGATTTTATCATTGACCCAAACATCATTCACAGCAGGTTGTTTAATTTCCACATATTTGTGCAGTTTTAAGAGTTCCTCTTGGAATTGATTTCTAGTTTTATTCCACTGTGGTCTGAGAAGATATATGGTATGATTTCAATTGTTTAAAATTTTCTGAGACTTGTTTTGTGGCCTAACATATGGTCTATCTTGGAAAGTGTTCCATGTACCAACAAGAAGAATGTATATTCTGTAGTTTAGGAGGTAGAATGTTCTGTAAATGTCTGTTAGGTCCATTTGTTCTAGAGTCCCGTTTAAGTCCAGTGTTTGTTGACTTTCTGCCTCCATGACCTTTCTAGTTCTGTCAGTGGAGTGTTAAAGCCCCCACTATTATTATGTTGCTCTTTATTTCATTTGCTAGGTCTAGTAGTATTTGTTTTATGAATCTGGGAGCTACAGTGTTAGGTACATATATATTTAGGATTATTGTATCTTTTTGTTGAATTGATGGCTTTCTCATTATATAATGATCATTGAAGTCTTTTTTTCAATTGTTGTTTATTTAAAATGTTTTATTTGATATGAGAATAGCTACTCCTGCTCACTTTTGGTTTCCATTTTCGTGGAATATTTTTCCACCCCTTTACCTTGAGTTTATGCAACTTTTTACAAGTTAAATCGGGTTCTTGAAGAGAGCAGGTATTTGTGTTTTTTGAAAACCTATTCTATCAATCTATATCTTTTAAGTGGGGGCATTCAGACTGCTTATATTCAATGTTAATATTGGTAAGTGAGATACTGTTTCAATCATCATGGTGATTGTTACGTAGTTGCTTCATATTCTCCCTTGTGTTACTGTTTTATAAGAGCTGGGGTTTTACTTTTGAGTGTTTTTACACTGGTGAGTATCGACTGTTCTTTTTGGTGTTTGGAACACTTTTGAGCATTTCTTATAGGGCAGGTCTAGTGGTGACAAATTCCCTTAGTGTTTGCTTGTCTGGGAAAGATTTTATTTCTCCTTCACTTGTGAAACTTAGTTTTGTAGGACACAAAATTCTTGGCTGACTTTTATTCTCTTTAAGAAGACTAGCTGGGACCCTGGTCCCTTCTGGCTTGCAAGGTTTCTGTTGAGAAGTCTGTTGTTAGTCCAGTGGGTTTTACTTTCTAAGATACTTGATGTTTTCATCTCACAGTGTGTAGGATTTTCTCCTTTGCTTTGACTTGGGCCAGACTGATGACTACGTTCCCTGGTGACGTTCTATGTGGAATGAATTTTGTATCTGGATGTCTAAATCTCTAGTAAGACCAGGGAATTTTTCCTCCATTATTCCTTCAAAAAGGTTTGCCATGCTTTTTGCTTTTTCTTCTTCTCTCAGGAATACCTATGATTCCTATGTTTGGTCATTTTACATAATCCCATATTTCTTGGAGATTTTGTCCATTTCTCTTGGTTCTTTTTTATTTTGGATTGGGTTAATTTGAAAGACCTGTCTTCACACTCTGAAATTCTTCTGCATGATTTATTCTCTTGTTAATTGCCACAGTATTCTGAAATTCCCTAAATGACTCTTTCATTTCCAAACGTTCTATTCTGTTTTTTTAAAATTATCTAATTAATTTTTCATTCATGTCCTGAATTATTATTTTTTGTGTTGGTTTTCAAGTTTCTTATTGATCCCATTGAGCTTACTTGCAATGCATATTTTGAATTCCATATCTGACATTTCAAAAATTTCCTTTTGATTGAAGTCCATTGCTGGAGAATTAGTGTGATCCTTTGGGGATGTTGAGAGAGTCTATTTTTTCATATTGCCAGAGTTCTTACGCTCTGGCATAAGAGGTTTCATCTGAAGCCTCTTCCCTCAGCTCAAAACTGATAACTTTGCAGTTCACCTGTTCTTCTCTGCCAGGAACTCTGCTGTTCCATGTAGAGGTAGAGGTACACTGCCTTTTGGCTCATACAGGTAGGTGCCCACTGTGATGCTGCTGGCAATTTGGGTCATTTGGACCTCACATCCCTGGGAGAGTGTTCAGGTGTCAGCAGTGGCGGACCAGCTTAGGTAATCCCCAGATCTCAGGCCCCTGGATGGTGTGTCTGAGTCTTACGGGAACCCGACCAAGACTGGGCTGGCAAACTTGCCCTTAAGCCTCCTCACTTAAGGTGCTGGCTGTGATAGTGAGGGGTGGGGTGATCTCCTGCTCCAGAAGAATGATCAGGCCGAAGGGCAGATGCAGTGTGGTAGGCTCCTCTTAATGAGATTAGCAGAGGCAAGCAGCTGTGGGATGCTCACAATGCTCACACCTCCCTCTCTCAGAAGTAACAGTGCTCTTTGTCCTTCGGGGGCACAAAAGCGTCCAGATTCCCAGCTCCCACCCTAACCCAGCCTCAGCAGAGGCAGCTCAACCTGCTGTGTGCAAGGCTGCCAGGCTGGCTATGGGTTGTGGCTGAAATGCTCTGACAGAAGAAGTATGGTTGTGGCAGAGACTTGACTTCGGGAAAGATGGGCTCCTCCCAGAAGAGATGGGCAGCTTGAGGAGAGGACTGCTAGCCCCATCCTCCCTTTCGGCAGAAGCGGTAGCCTTGGTCCTTGGAGAACACGAAAGCACTTGCTGTGGCTTTTTAGAGGGAAGGAAAGGTGCCCCAAGCTCCATGGAATCTTAGGTGTGATAGGTGCTCTGTCAGAGGTAGAACACCTGCTCCCAAGTGTCCTGGCTTAATCTTCACCTATTGAGCCCTCATCACTCCCAAGTGGAAACATCCATGGCTGCCTTGGCAGCAGTGGACTGAGAAGGAGAGGAGAAGAAGGCCTTGAATGGTGGGGAACTGGTGCCCTGGTCCCCTTTGTCCTAATGGGCCCTCTAGCATGCTGTACTCTTTTCTCAGCTAGAAGTGGCCTGCCCTGAATGCCCAACCTCCAGGAGACTCAAAGTTCCCCTGGCACCCACCAGTCCCCCAAGGCTGCTGCAGTCCAAGTGGGTGCTAAGGAGCACTGGTTGTGCATCCAGTGATGTAGAAACCCTGGGTCTGAGATTCCCAGGTCAAGACAGCTGCAAAAATTCTGCTTGTCTATGAAGGAAGAGAAATGAGCTGCACCCTCCATGCAGAACTGGCAAAAGTGAGCAGAGGTGTGTATCCTCTGCTGCAAGCCTAGAACTGGTTGTCCCACAGCTCACACATACCAAAAGTTCATGATTGGGAGCAGAGGCACAGCTTTGTGTGGTTGGCGGAGGGGAGTCTCATCTCCATATCCTGTCCCAGGCTGACCAGCTTTAAACTCCCAAAATAGCACCTTGGGTTTATGACCAGAAATGGTGAGGCCTATTTTGGTGTGGGCAAGATGCAGGGTGGAGTGCCATCCACTCGCACTGCCTAGCTTTAAACTCCCAAACTGACACATTGGGCCTGTGACCAGAGAGAGTGTGAGGTACCTTCCAGGAAAACAGCGTGGGCAAGATGCTGCAAGTGGGGTGCAGGGGACCATCCACTTGCATCTCAGTCTCACTGCAGTCCATAGCAGGGTGGTAGGAATTGTTCTAGATGTGTGTAGGAGAGCATGGGCTCTCTTGTCCTTCCTCAGCTGGACAGGGCTGGGTCAGCCCAAATTCAACCCAAGGGTGGTGTGCTATCTGGCTTCAAACTCCCACAATGGCACCCTGGGCCTCTGGCCAGACACAGTGGGGCCTTTCTCAGGCAGACTGCACCGGGAGGAAACTATGGAGAGTGCAGTTCACTTGAGACTCAGTCCCACAGTAGCTGGTTGCAGGATGGTGGGCACTGTCCCAGATGCATGCTAGAAAGCCTGTTTTCCCTGTCCCTCCCTAGCCAGGTGGGGCTATAGCCATTTCAAGCCCAAACTCAGCCTGAGGGCAGGGCATTACCCAGTGTCAAATTCACAAAATGACACCTTGGACCTGTGACCAGAAAGGCGCCCACCCAGTCAGGCAGTATGGGTGAGAAACTGTGGAAAATGCTGTCTACACATGTCTCAGTCTGTCGGCAGCCCACAGCAGGGCAGTAGAGACCTTCCCAGGGGTGCATGGGAGCGCCTGGGCTCCTCCATCCCTCCGCATAGCCACACAGTGGCTGCAGGCATGTCTGCAGTTCGCCGGTATCTAGGCTCTCAGAATGGCACCTGGCTCAAGCTGCTCTAGGATCAGATGCCTGTGGGATTCTTCATGAGCTCCCCTTCTGATTATCTCTGTGCAATATTCAAGTGTCTGTGCAGTGTTTCTGTGCAATCTTCAGTGTCTTCAGTGTCTCTGTGCAATCTTCAAGCAGTTCCCTATGTTAGGCCCAAGATCTTCATGGGAGTTCTCTTGCAGTCAAGATTATAAAAACTCGCCTCAGAGAGTGGAGCCCTGAGGGCTTCTCTCTTACTCTTTCACTCTATCCAGGAGTTTCTCCTGGCTGTTAGCCAGCCCCCAGCCAGGCAAATTGCTCTAAACCCTCTCATTATCCACTCCTTACTGTGGCTTCCTTGGTGAATCCCAGCATTCTCTCCTAGATGATCTCTTTGAAATGTGAGAAAACACCTACTATTCTGATTCCTCTCCATGGACAAGGCATATACTACCTGCGTCTTCTATACAGTCTTAAGCACATACACTATGTTTACAATATTTGCTTTACTGCCATTATATACTTGTTCCATCATCTTTATCATATCTGAGTTTGTGTCTGTTGATCCATTTTTCTCCTGGTCATGGATAATATTTTCCTGTTTATTTGCACAACTGGTAATTTTTTATTACATGCTGTACATTGTAATGTTTACGTTGTTAAAGGCTGAATTTTGTTGTATTCTTCTACATAGTATGGAACCTTATTCTGTCATGAGGGTAGGTTACTGGGATCAGTTTCCTTTTTTTTTTTTTCCTTGAGACTGAGTCTCACTCTGTTGCCCAGGCTAGAGTGTAGTGCTATCATCATAGCTCACAGAAACCTCAAACTCCTAGACTCAAGCGATCTTCCTGTCTCAGCCTCCCAAATAGCTGGAACAGCAGGCACGTGCCACCATGCCCAGCTAATTTTTTCTATTTTTAGTAGAGACTCACTCTTGCTCAGGCTGGTCTCGAATTCCTGAGCTCAAGCAATCCTCCCACCTCGGCCTCCCAGAGTGTTAGGATTACAGGCGTGAGCCGCTACACTCAGCTATCTGTTTTTTTATTATTGAGGCTTACTGTTAACCTTTTTAAAGCTTTAGTCTAGGGCTAATATAGTCCCCTTATTTAAGTGATACCCTTCTGAGAACTACACCAGATGTCTTATGCATGACAAGCTCTTTCTATTCTCACTGGTGGAAATATAAACTATTCTCAATCCTGTGTTCTTCTGATTATTTTGTTAGCCTTCAGTATAGCAGTTTCCTTTTATACATACACAGATCAGTTTTTATCCAAAGACTCCAGGGATAGTCCTCAGCAGACCACTGGATCCCTTCCTTCCTCCCTCCATCCTTCCCTCTCCCTCCACCCCTTTCTCTCTGGCTCCTTCTTCTTTGGCACTCTGACCTAGAAATTCAAGCTTTCTTGGATTCCCCAACCTCTATCTGTTTTTCTAACTCAGAGAGATAGCTAGGCTCCTCTTCAGCCTGCCCTCCTGGACTGAGGCCTGTAATGTGCCTCTGGGCAGTGAACTAGTGCAATCTCAGGGTTCACCTAGTTTGTTTCCCCTCTTCAGATCACAGTCCAGGGATGCCTGTTATCCAAAGTCTTAAAACTATTGTGTCATATATTTTGTTTGATTTCCTAGGTATTTATGGTAGCAGGGTGAACCCGGCCCATTTACTTTATCATGGCTGGAAACAAAACAGAAATATGTTCTTAATATCAAAACACGGTGAATTATCTAGCTATTCTTTTATTATTAATTTCCAACACTATTGTACTGTAATTAAAAGAATATAGTCTATATGATTTCATTCCTTTAAAATTTGTTGTGTCTTGCTTTATGGCTCAGTATATAGTTGACTTTTTGTAAATGTTCATTTACATTTACTGTAGATAATGATTTATTTGGGTCAATATCTACCATCCTATGATTTTATGTTTGTCCTGCTTGATTTATGTTTCTTCTCATCTCTTCTTTTCCCCTTGCGTGGCTTGATATAGCATTCTTTTTCTTTTTTTAACACAATTAGTTTAGAAGAGAAAAAAATTAATAGAAAAACAATCAATAAATCACAAAGCTAGTTCTATGAAGAGATCAATAAAGTTCATAAATCCCTAGACAAACTTCCTAGGAATAAAAGAAAGAAGACACAATTTACTAACATCAGAATGAAAAAAGAGTCATCACTAGAGAGTCTACAGACATTAAAAGAATAAGGGAATATTATGAACAACTTTATGCCAAGTACAACAATTTAGATGAAATTCACTGAAAACCACAAATTACCAGACTAGATTCAAGAAGACAAATAACCTGAATAGCATCATATTTATTCTTTTGATGTTGTTAATTTTAACCTGACAAAACCTTCCCATAAAGAAGATGGCTTTAATAGTGAACTTTACAAACATTTAAGGAAAAATTAATGACTGTATAAAAACCCTTAGAGAAAACAGAAACACTTCCCAACTCATTTTATGAGGCCAGCATTACCCAAATATAAAACCCAGACAAAAACATTTTAAGAAGAAAAGACTACAGATCAATATGTTTCATTACCCTATATAAAAATGTTTCTAAACCAAAGATTATGTGCGTGTGAGTTGCATGTGTGTGTGTATATATGGGAATACGGGGTTTTTTCCCCAGAAAAATTGAATGAATGCATTTCACCACATTAATGTACTAAAAAAGAATATGATGATATAATGGATATAGAAAGGATGTTTGACAAAAGCCAATACTCTCACAAATAAAATCTTTCAGCAAACTAGGACTAGAAAGGGACTTCCTCAATCTGATAAAAGTCATCTATGAAAAACTTACAGCTAATGTCATACTTAGCTGTGAAGTCTAAATGCCTTCCCCCTAAAATCAGAAACAAAGCAAGGACACCCCTATCATCACTTCTATTCAACACTGTAGAACAAGGCAAGAAGACAATAACGTAAGATAAATAAAAGGCACACAGATTGGTAAGGAAGAAGTAAAACTGTCTTTGAAGACAACAAAATCATTTATATAAAAAAAATCCTACGGAATCCCCCCAAATATCCTTAGAACTAATAAATGAATTTAAGATCACAGGAAAAAAAGATCAATATATAAAAATCAGTTTAATTTCTAGAGACTACCAACAAACAATACAAATAGAAGAGCATCAAAAAGTATTATCTACTTTAGGGACAAATTTCACAAAATATGTGCCACACTTGTACACTGAAAACTATAAAATACTGCTGACAGAAATTAAAGAGACCTGAATAATGGGAGACATATACGTTTGTGGTGCAGAAAATTCAATGGTGTTACAACATCAATTTATCTCAAATTGCTCCTTAGATTCAATGCAATCCCCATCAAAATTTCAGCATGCTTTTTTTTAAAAAAAATAGAAATGGACTAGCTGATTCTAAAATCTATATGGAAATGTAAAGGGTCCAGAAGAGCCAGAACAATTTTGAAAATAAAAATATTAAAATGAAAATAAAAGTAGGAAGAGTTATGCTACCTGATTTCAACATACTATATTACTATAAG
This sequence comes from Lepilemur ruficaudatus, assembly GCA_963574885.1. NCBI lineage: Eukaryota > Metazoa > Chordata > Mammalia > Primates > Lepilemuridae > Lepilemur > Lepilemur ruficaudatus. Next base: position 11,889 of record CAUYRT010088273.1, read on the forward strand.
TTTTAAACCTACAATAATCCAGACAGTGTGGTATTAAAACAATAATATACATACAGATGAATGAAACCAAACAGACTGTTCCAATGTACCTACGTAACTCAATCTTCATCATCTCCTCCTCCTCTTCCTTGTTTCATATAGATTGTCAATTGTCTCAGAACCATTTGTTGAGAAGGAGAGGAAAAAGGAAAAGGAGGCGGCAATGGAAAGAAGAGGAAGGAGGTAAAAAGAAATCCAACCTTTACTTCTTCACCATGTACAAAAATTAATTTGAAAGGAATCATAAAGTAATTGACATAAAACTACAAAACATCTAGGAAAAAAAGCATAGGTGAAAATTGTTGTGACCTTCAGTTAGGCAAATATTTCTATGCTATGATATCAAAAGCACAATCCATAACAGAAAGAAACTGGTAAACTGGACTTCATCAAAATTACAAATTTCTGCCTTTTGGCCAGGCATGGTGGCTCACGCCTGTAATGCTAGCATTCTGGGAGGCCCAGGCAGGAGGATTGTTTGAGTTCAGGAGTTCGAGACCAGCCTGAGCAAGAACGAGACCCCGTCTCTACTAAAAATAGAAAGAAATTAGCTGGACAACTAAAAATATATAGAAAAATGCAGCCAGGCATGGTGGCAAATGCCTGTAGTCCCAGCGACTCGTGAGGCTGAGGCAGGATTGCTTGAGCCCAGGAGTTTGAGGTTGCTGTGAGTCAGGCTGACGCCACGGCACTCTAGCCCAGGCAACAGAGTGAGACTCTGTCTCAAAAAAAAAAAAAAAAAAATTCTGCCCTTTGAAGGACTTTTAAGAAAATGGAAACATAAGCCACACACTGAAAGACAATATTTACTAAACATATCTGATAAAGGACTTGTATCCAGAATGCATAGAGACCTCTTAAAATACAATAGTAAGAAAATAAATAATCCAATTTTTTTAAATGGGCAAAAGATATGAAAAGATTATTCACCATGGAAGATATATGGAAGGCAAATGCATATAAAAAGATGTTTGATGGCCGGGCGCAGTGGCTCACGCCTGTAATCCTAGCACTCTGCGAGGCCGAGGCGGGTGGATCGCTCAAGGTCAGGAGTTCAAAACCAGCCTGAGCAAGAGTGAGACCCCGTCTCTACTAAAAAAATAGAAAGTAATTGGCCAACTAAAATAAATACATTTATAAAAAAAATTAGTCGGGCATGGTGGTGCATGCCTGTAGTCCCAGCTACTCGGGAGGCTGAGGCAGAAGGATTGCCTGAGCCCAGGAGTATGAGGTTGCTGTGAGCTAGGCTGACGCCATGGCACTTACTCTAGCCCAGGCAACAGAGACTCTGTCTCAAAAAAAAAAAAAAAAAAAAAAAGATGTTTGAGATCATTAGTAATTAGGAAAATGCAAATTTAAACCACAAGAGATACCATTATACACCTATTAGAATGGCTAACATTAAAAACAAAAATAATAACGACAATACCAAGTGCTGGAACAGGATGCAGAGCAAATACAATTCTCATACAGCAATGGAACAGTACAGACACTTCAGAAAATGTGCTGGCATTTTGTCACAAAGTTATACATGCATACATCTACCATACGGCCCAACAATCCCACCCCTGGATATTTATCCCAAAGAAATAAAAAATTACGTTCATACAAAAATCTGAACATGAATGCTTATAGCAATTTTATTTATCATTTATTTATTTATTTATTGAATGCTTATAGCTATACATATATATACAATCAGAGTCTTGCTCTGTTGCCCAGGCTAGAGTGCTGTGGCATTAGCCTAGCTTGCAGCAACCTTAAAGTCCTCGGCTCAAGAGATCTTCCTGCCTCAACTTCTTGAGTAGCTGGGACTACAGGCACGTGCCACCATGCCCGGCTAAGTTTTTCTATTTTTAGTAGAGGCAGGGTCTTGCTCTTGCTCAGGCTGGTCTCAAACTTCTGACCTCAAGTGATCCTCCTGCCTCGTCTTCCCAAAGTGCTAGTATTAACAGGCCTGAGCCACCCCCCCCACCCAGCCAGCAATTTTATTTATAATCCCCCAAAACTGGTACGAAACCAAGTATCATTCAACTGGTGAACAGATAAATCAATCTGAGATACAGCCATACAATCAAATACAATGAAATAAAAAGGAATAAACTACTGATAAAATAATATGGATGGATTTCAATGCATTATGCTAAGTAACTGAAAAGAAGATTCAAAAGGCTTCATAAAGTATGAAATCATTTCTATGACTTTTTAGAAAAAGCATATTTATAAGGAAAGAAAAGATGATTGGTTGCCAGGG
>CAUYRT010088275.1:0-10841 GCA_963574885.1 Lepilemur ruficaudatus
ACCATGCCTGGCTAATTTTTTCTCTATATATTTAGTTGGCCAATTAATGTCTTTCTATTTTCAGTAGAGACAGGGTCTCGCTCTTGCTCAGGCTGGTTTCGAACTCCTGACCTTGAGCGATCCGCCCGCCTCGGCCTCCCAGAGTGCTAGGATTACAGGCGTGAGCCACCGCGCCCGGCCTAACTCCAATTGTCTTTTAATCCTCAATCAGACCTTCTCTCTTGCTTTTGATCGAGGTGTATTGACAACTGATCTACTTTGTACTTGAATTTCCCCTTTACCACTGAACTGTGACTTATGCCCCCAAGTTGTCAGCCACCCTGTTGCCAATTCTAGGAAGTTATCTCAAGCCAGTTATAAATGTACCCCAAATATTGTATTGATAATACATATACTAAAAATTATTTGTTGTTTATCATAAAATTCAAATTTAACCTGATGTCCTCTATTTGTATTATCTAAATCTGGCAACCCTACCCTGTGGTACTTGGGGTCATAGGGAACCAACACAAACACTCATGAAATTCAAATTGGGTTTGACCACAAGAAACACAGCTTGTATTCTGTGTCCTGACACAATGCACCTAAGTGGATGACAGTATCAATAGAGTGGCTCAGTCCAAATTCCACAGTTTCTTTGTAGCCCAAGCAAATAAAAGTGTTCAAAAATTCAGCATGACATAGATGATATAAATGCATAAATCCAAAGCAGACAGAAGAATATATCTTTTTGATGGCATTGTATTTATATTAGGTGCTCCCCTTTTTCAAATGCTCTAGAGCAGTGGTTTCTAAGTAGTGAAGATAAAGGGGACAGAATTGTTTTGAGAAGACTGTGAATTTGTGTGTGCAGTAGACAAGTCTATAACTACACTAGATATTATGTGTTACATATATGTTATGAAAATGTATATAGATGTAATAAATACAGTACAAAAATCATTAAAATTTATTACTGAATTCGTAGTAGACTTCTTTTTTTGTTGCTCTTTGAGGTGAGTTCAAAAATTATGATGCCATGTGTCTGCTCAATTTGCTGATTTTTTCAAGAGCTTCTGATAATCTAATACATTAAGACATCTTCTCATGGAGTTATTCAAAGAGGTAGATATATGTTTTCAACTTAAATATCACTTTTTAATGTTACAGGTCCAGCCAAAACAATAACTGTCTAGGAAAATGAGAAAAGCAAGGATTCAACTATACTACTGAGGAATTATGCATAAAATAATATTTGTTTTCAAAGAACTATGTAAGCAAGAGAGGGACAGGATGACACGGCATCTGTTTCCCATTGTTCTTTCCTTTTATAAGAAGCCCCTCTCCAGCAAACACAGAATGAGGACAGCGAAAGAAGAAACATGAGGGTGTTTAGCTTTAAAGCTATGGCCAGCTATACTCTTACGTTTAAAAAATGGAACAAGGAAAACAGCAGTCAAAACAAAAAGAGCAAAATAAAAGGCAGTCTTTAAAAAAAAACCCAAAAAACTGCACACTACCAGAAAGATATAGATGAAATCAATTCTGAGTAGTAGCCCAATTCACTTTGTACAATATTCTTTTTAAAGCCAAATTTGCCAATCATAATAGATAACTACAAACAATAAGATATGGTCATTTTACCGAAACTGCCTTCTCCCTCCCCCAAATTCTTTAAGACTATCTATAAGTTTAAGTGTCAAGATGGGGCTGATGGGAGAAATTTCTGGCTATTTAAGGCACAGTGATAATTCAAGATGACCCTCTAGCTTCCCTAATAAAGTCTCATTTAATAAAAAAAATCAGTTGTCCAGAGACAAAGAGAGAGTCTCAGGAGAATCCGTGCCTCAGTTCACTTGTGCATCTCTAGAATAAACAGTCTGGATTTGATGCCACCCTTCCCTGAAGCAAGAAAAAGAGATTGTTGACAAATCTATTATTACATGGCTGGAGATGGGTGTGCTCCAGATCCATATATGTAACAATCAGTGTAAAGCATCTTGATAAAATTGTAAACCTCAAAGAAGAAAAAAGAATGGTATTCAATCATAACATTTACTTTAAAGAATTTTTCAGGTTTAAATTTATCAAGAGAGACCACCTTGGCACTATTTGAAAGCTCTGCCTAACAGAGGATATCAGGAGATACAAAACAAGTAAAAGTTTGTGAAGGCCTATCTTTTGAACATTTTAATTCAAAGAACTGCAAAATCCAGAATGAAATTCAACTTGAAGAGTGTATTAGTTTGCTAAGGCTGTCATGACAAAATACCGCAGAGTGGGTTGCTTAATAACAGAAATTTATTTTCTGAAAATTCTAAATACTAGAATTCTAAGATCAAGGAGTCTGCAAGATTGGTTTCTCTTGATGCCTCTTTCTTGGCTAGCAGACTGTGTCCTCATAGTCTTCCCTGGTGTGCACAGGTACCTGGTGTCTCTCTGTGTTCCAAATTTTCTCCTAAACGGGTGTGGGGAACCTGTGACTTTGCAGTCACATGTGGACTTCTGGATCCTTCAGTGTGATCTTTTGACTGAATCCAAATTTTACAGAACAAATCCTTTAAAGAACAAGAGATTTGACTATACAGGGTCTTCTCTGGTTCCATACCTCAAAGAACTAAAAGTAGAACTACCATTTGATCCAACAATCCCACTACTGGGTATCTACCCAAAAGAACAAAAGACATTCTATAAAAAAGACATCTCTACTGGAATGTTTATAGCAGCACAACTCACAATTGCAAAGATGTGGAAACATCCCAAGTGCCCATCAATACATGCGTTGATTAATAAAACGTGGTATATGTATACCATGGAGTTCCACTCAGCCATAGAAAACAATGGTGATCTAGCACCTGTTGTATTATCCTGGATAGAGCTTTTATTTTTTTTTTTTAAAGCTTTCTTTAATGCCAAATGTCCAAATAAAATAAATTGGTTTCACAGTACAGATTTCTCAATGGCTCTACTAATAGCATGGGGATGTTATAAACACCATTTAAGCATATATTTTATAATACAAAGTTAGCACAAAACTATAAACTTGGATCTACACTGTGAAAATATAAAGTTAAAAGTAAAGATTTCAGTAGAGAAGAAAAATAATGCTCTGTAAAAACACAAGTGAAGAAATACCCATGTTGCTTCCTCAATATTTGCATGTGAAAATGAAATCACACATTTCTCCCCAAGAATTTCTGTCATTTTAAACTTAAAAGAAAATGAAATATACTTCATGCATGTATTTGTGATTCAAATTAATAACAACATTATCTTTTTCTTTTTAGTGGTATTTTGTGTTTGCCTGACTGTCTGTTGGTGATATCTGTTGAGGGACAAATGAGAAGAGAAACTTGGTGAGTCAAGCTTTTCAACTTTTGTTGTTCCAGGTGTGTGTGCTTCTCATCTCCCCTTCCACAGGATGAAAAATGTCTTTTAAGCTTCTTTGGGAGTTTTGCTGTCTTAAAATATTATTTTTAAATCCATTTTATGAAATGGCCCCTTTGGAGTGAAAAAAAATAGATACTATATTGAGTAAAAGAAATGGTTTTTAATGTAACTCAGTTTTAGAATAAAACTCAGTTTTCGGATAGAACAAACCAAATTTATACCACCTCAAATATTAATATTTAAATATAATGTGAGAGACATTTTCTCTCTCTCTTTCTTAATATAGCATGAGAATATTGTAAAAATTAATTAAAATTTTTACTTACTGACATTGTGTTAAGCTGTCTTCCCAAGTGTCAAAGCAACAGAAAGAAAAAAATGTTCTAAAAGGAATCTCTGGAATATAAAAAAAAAAATCCAAAAAATCATACATAACCTATATGTTTAATTAAAGGGTTTAAGAAATGCATGGACAAATTTCTTACTATTTCTTTTGGTTTTTAGTGTGGCAGATTCTGGGAGTCTTCCTTTGTATTCAGTGTCCCTAAATCCCGAGGTACTGAGTTTCCCAAGTTGCTTTGTTGGATTAGTCACCAGATTGTGCTAAGTAGAACCTCGTTAGGTGAACTTTCACTTTTAACTTATTTGTATGTGGATTTACCTATTTCATTTCTGCCTTTCCTTGCCTCCTGAGGTACCTAAACCATGTCATTCCTGCTACTGTCTGGAGTGATTCAGGACAAATTGTCTTGATTCACAAGGGATCCATTGTAGCCGAAATTTAGGTTTCATCTTTTTCTGCTTTTCCAGATGAGTTACCGAGTCTTCCTTCTAATTTCACCCTTCAAAAATTGTGTTGATATCTCTCATTAGCTACTGTCTCCCTCAATATTCTGTGCTTTAAAGTAGAATTCAAAAGGAAGAGGAGATACATGTATTAGTTTCCCACATTCAGTTGGAAGTTTGTGCATCTTCATGTTACTATCACCCACTAACCGTAACTTCTAAGACCACAAAAGGGCTGTGGAGATGCTTAGTACTGCATAAAATAATATAACTTAATAAATTTTAGCTTTTCTACATTGGTACAAGAGTTAGAGGAAAGAATGAAGACTCTAGCAATCTTCATTTCTTTAAATATCGAGTTGTCCTAACTAAATAATGGTATGTGATACTCACTGGGTAAAATTTTCAGCCTGACCAATATTGTTGGAACTAAAGTTTCTAAAATAGATTTCCCCTCTGTCATGTAGAAAGAATTCTCATTTTTCCTCCTTCATTTTAAAGAGCTCTAAGGCATTCACTGTTCTGTCACTGCTTAAGAGAAAGTGCTATACTTGGGAGCTTAATTGAATCACAAAGACATATGTAAGCTGCACATTTTACAACCAATAACATTCACATAGTTTATTCTGTAAGCATATAAAACCTCCCTGGCTGCCCTATACTCAAGCAGAAGATTAGTTATTTTAATCAGTTATTTTAATATCTCAAAAATACACTTATGACTGTTTATGCTGATTATGATTGAATAGCCCATTACTGACTATAAACAATTTAAATTGTAAATTCAAATTAATTTATTTAAAATCACTATATATATATATGTGTGTGTGGGTGTGTGTGTATATGTGTGTATATATATATACATATACATATATATATAAAAATGAATTCCTGAAACTAAATCCCTAGGGAAGAAATACAAAAGCATCTTTCTGAGGATAAACTGATATGTAAGATTACTTTCAAAAGATGAGATTTACCAAGAACTCTTTACTAATTAGTTAGTGGGACATGATGTCATCGTTTAATATGGAATAGCTAAAATTTTCCTATTCTGGTACTAAATATCACAAAATAAATTAGATTGCTTGTTGGTTATTTGATCATTGATTTGTCATATGAAATCTATGAAGACCATAAAATCCTTAAAAATAAGTTAAGGTAATATATTCCCTGTAGAGTCATACCTTACTTTATTATGCTTTCTGTATTGGGTTTTGCAGGTATTGCCTTTTTTTTTTTTTTTTTTTGACAAATTGAAGGTTTGTGGCAACCTTGTATCAGCAAACTTATAGGTGCTATTTTTCCAACAGCATGTGGTCACTTTGTGTTTCTGTGTTTCATTTGGTAATTCTTGCAATATTTCAAACTTTTTCATTACTGTTAACATGTTTTGGTGATTTGCGATCAATGTTTTATGTTACCGTCATAATTGCTTTAGAGTACCATGAACCACGCCCATATGAGATGGCGAACTTAATTGATAAATGTTGTGTGTGCTTCTGACTGCTTCACTGACCCACCTTTCCTTGTTTCTCTCCCTTTTCTTGGACCTCCTTATTCCTTGAAACATAACAATATTGATATTAGGCCAATGAATAGCCCTACAATGGCCTCTAAGTGTTCAAATGAAATAAAGGGTTGAACAACACTCACGTTAAATTGAAAGCTAGAAATGATTAAGCTTAATGAGGAGGCATGTTGAAATCTGAGTTTGGCTGAAAGGTAGGCCTCTTTCTGAAAATAGATAGCCAAGTTGCAAATGCAAAAGAAATGTTCTTGAAGGAAATTAAAAGTGCTACTCCTGTAAATACATGCGTAGTAGAAAGCTAAACAGCCTTATTACTGATATGAAGAAAGTTTTTTTTTTTTTTTTTCTTATTAGGATACGTACATTTTATTTATTTTTTTCTTCCTAAAATTTTATTGGGGGAAAACTACAAAACATTTACAGTACAATGTTTACAGTCACAATTTGTAGTGAGCTGATTTCCCAAAATATATTACCACTCAAGTTGACTTATCTTGTTACATTCGTAGATATAGTTGGAGCACTATGTATGTACTCTCTGATATGGAGAACGTTTTAGTGGTCTGGGTAGAAAATCAAACCAGCCACATCATTCTCTAAAGCCAAAGCCCAGTCCCAAGCAAGGTCCTAACTTTCCTCAATTCTGTGAAGACTGAGAGAGGTAAGGAAGCTGTGGAAAAGAGTTAGAAGCTAGCAGAAGTTGGTTCACAAGGTTTGTTCATGAGGTTATATTCTCTATAACATAAAATAGCAAGGGGAAGCACAAGGTGGATAAAGGTAGATAACACTAAGCAATAGATTTTTGATGTGGATAAAACAGCCTTATATTGGAAGAATATGCCATCAAGGACTTTAATAGGAGTAAAGGCTTGGCTTTAAAGCTTCAAGGAACAGAGTAATTCTCTTGGTAGGGGATAAGGCCGCTGGTGATCTTACATTGAAGCTAATGCTTGTTTGCCATTTTGAAAATCCTAGGGCCCTAAAGAATTCTGTTAAATCCACTCTGTGCTTTGTAAACGGAACAACAAAGCCTGTATGATAGCATATCTGTTTACAACATGGTTTTCTGACTATTTTAAGCCCACTGTTGAGACCTACTGCTTGTAGAAGGAGATTCCTTTCTAAATATTGTTGTTCATTGACAATGCACCTGGTCACTCAAGAGTTCTGATAGAGATGTGCAAAGAGATTAATGTTGTTTTCATGCCTGGTAACACAGCATCCATTCTGTAGCCCATGGATCAAGGAGTAATTCTGATTTTCAAGTGTTACTATTTAAGAAATAGATTTCACAAGGTTGTAGCTGCCATGAATAGTGTGATTACTCTGATGAGCAAATTAATTGAAAATCTTCTGAAAGTGATTCACTATTCTAGATGGCATTTACAACAGTTGTGATTCACAAAACAAAGTCAAAATATCAACATTAACAAGAGTTTGGAAGAAGTTGATTCTGACTCTCATGGATGACTTTGATGGGTTCAAGATTTTGGTGGAGAAAGTAACTGCAGATGTGGAAATAGCAAGAGAATTAGAATTAGAAGTGGAGCCTGCAGATGTAACTAAATTGCTGAAATCTCATTATAAAACTTGAATGGATGAGGAGTTGCTTCTTATGGATGAGCAAAGAAAGTGGTTTCTTAAGATATAATCTGTTCCTGGTGAAGGTGCTCTGAACGTTGTTGAAATGACAGCAAATGATTTCTTATATTATATAAATTTGGTTCATAAAGTGCCAGCAGGTTCTGAGAGGATTGACTCCAGTTTGGAAAGAAGTTTTTTAGAACTTCCTCAGACAGAATAAGACAAGCTCACAAGTGTGTTGAGTTAGATGTTTGAAGTTGCCTTTAGAGCATTTCCCTTGGGGCCAGAGAACATGTCTAAAAGCATTTAATAAAATGCACAAAGTTTTAAACAAAGGCAATGTATTAAGAATTTAGATCATAAATGCCACTTAAAAATCTTCTGCCAAATTACTACTTTTTTATTAAAGAGGTTTATTTAAAGGATGTGTCATGCAATGTCGTTTGAAATTTCATTGGCTTTGGATCTATTTTCCTGGAATTTGTAGGATGTGTGATAAAGAAAGCTCTTGTTTCACACACGCGCACACACACACACACACACACACACACATACACACAGCATGTAAGCAAAGTGAACAATTCTTACCTCTATAGTAAGAAATGATTTTAAGTACTCCCCTTGCTGATGTTACTGTGCTTTGAAATGACTATAACTGAAATCCTGCAACAGTGCCTCAAGCTGACAATACTGCATGAACCACATGTGAAACAATGAGCAAGACAATAGATATTTCAATAAATGTATTACAGTCTTTCTGCTATTTCATAACCCATGTGACTGGCAGAACAACATTTTTATTTTTATTTATTTATTTATTTTTGAGACACAGTCTCACTCTGCTGCCCGGGCTAGAGTGAGTGCCGTGGCGTCAGCCTAGCTCAAAGCAACCTCAAACTCCTGGGCTCAAGCGATCCTACTGCCTCAGCCTCCCGAGTAGCTGGGACTACAGGCATGTGCCACCATGCCCGGCTAATTTTTTCTATATATATATATATATTTTTTAGGTGGCCAATTAATTTCTTTCTATTTTTTTAAGTACAGACGGGGTCTCGCTCTTGCTCAGGCTGGTTTCGAACTCCTGACCTTGAGCAATCCGCCCGCCTCGGCCTCCCAGAGTGCTAGGATTACAGGTGTGAGCCACCGCGCCCGGCCAGAACAATATTTTTAAAATAGAAATCTTATGTTAAAGCCCTACATGAAATCTTTAATTTGCTTCCCATTCAAAAACATAAGAAAGGAAATCCAAACTCCTTAAGTTAGAAGAAAGAGGTCTGCTTGATGTGGCCACCCGCTGTCACCAAGCATTTCAGCCTCATTTGTGAGTCCACCATGAGTCTACCACCCATCTTCTGCATGTTCCCAGCGCTCAGCTGCTATTGAGTTCATTAAATACGGCAAGCACTGTCCTACCTCAAAATCTTGATTCTTGCCATTTTCTCAGTCTAGAATACTCCTCTGATCCTCTTGTTCTTTTTCTCTTCACTGACTCCTACTTATACTTTAGGATTCAGTGACTATACTTCCAAAGCTTAACTGGTGTTTTCCCACTAAATCAGTTTTCATTGCCATACACCTATATTATAATGTTTTTTTTTCTTTGTAGTACTTCTCAGAGTCTGTAGTGATAGAATTATTTGTGTGATTATTTGTTTCTGGTTATTTCTCCTATTGGACTGTGAGCTTAAAAGAAAAAAGTGATCTTTGTTCATCACTGCATCCCCAGTGATCACGTCAGTGTCAGACGCTTAGTAGGCATTTGATTACATGTGAAATAGTAGTTAAAAAATAACATACAGGTATAACATCACTTCGTTGATATAAACATATCTGAGTGATTGTTGTGGGCTAGGGTGACAGATTTAATGAGCAGAGTTATAATTGTGATTCTGTCAAGGAGAGATATTTGTAGAAGATTTGGAAAACAGGCGAGAAGTTGAGGGTATTCTTGGATGACAGCTAAAGACAATTTCATGGGCACTTGTCCAAGAGAAGTTTGTGGTGGCTTCTGGGCAAGAACCCTCAAGTCACTTCTGTATTGCAGTCTGGAGAGAGTTTGCACTTCTGCATTTCCTGAGCTAGGAATGTTTCAGGATCTTTGTTCTCCAGCCTACCAGTCATTGCAAAAGACTTTGATGCCCTGTATGTCCTGTACTAACTCTTATGACTAGAAATGTGAAAAATGATTGCAATTTTTTAATAGAATCCTGGCTAATCAAATACTGAAACAACATACTTCAGCAAATGTTAGTATTTACTGTTTAAGAGGATCTCAGTGATACTTTCCATATGACTTCATCCCAGATCTACCTGGAAGACTTAGGGAACACATATTTAATCTATAATAAAACAACAATACAAAAAATAAAAATTAAATATAAAATAAATTAATTTGACCCTCTTAACTTTTTAATCTATATATACATCTATTTATCTCTATATCTATACAACTTCCCTTATCTATATTCCTCTTTTACTCCTTCTCCAAAATGCCTCTTTATGTTTAAATGACTATAGGTGTAAATTACTAATAGGCAATTTTTAATCTTGTTTTATATAATTAAGGCACATTAATTTCTACCTATACTAAGTCTTTAAATATCTACATTTAACTTTTCCAGAATATAGAATATATATGCACAAAAATTGTTCTTTAAGGACAAACTGTGCCTTTTATAGATTCAAAATATGTAATGGAGTAATTAAAGGTTCTTAAAATCTTCTGTCAAATATTCCAAGATAACTTTGTCCACCTGGATGATCCCTAACTGTTTTTGGTAAAGAAATCATCCTAAATTCTTCATCTTAAAAAAGCTGATATAGAATGTTTGATCAGAGCTGTCAAGCATTCTAAATAATTAACAAAACAGCTTAATTTATTTTAAGTTTTTAACTACTTACACTGATGTCAACACTATCCAAAGTCATCACATAATCACTTTGCTGTGAAAATAAAGTCAAACGCATCATTAAATGTGTTGATCAGCAGCCCTTAGTGTGAACTGAGAGATGTGTTACAGAAGAAAGACCAGTTGCTTTCTTAGAGAGAGCCTGAGAGAGTGAAAGAGAGAGAGGAGTGGGGGAGGGGCAGAGAGAGAGAGAAACAGGTCTATTTATTGGACATATGGCACTCCCAGGTGGAAATGAAAAACATACCCTAATATGTAAATATCCTAATGTGGGTGAATATCTAATAAAATTAGCTTTTATATAGAATATATTGCATGTTTATTTTATTTTATTTTATTTTATTTTATTTTATTTTATTTTATTTTATTTTATTTTATTTTATTTTATTTTATTTTATTTTTTTGTGCTTAGCCGAGGAGGAGGGCGACTTTATTCACAGACTGCTCAAAAATACAGGCTGCAGAGAACAGGACTTGGACTGGCAAACTCTTCTTCTTCACTGCCTACCCTGGAGTATTCCGGCTGGGTGGCAAAACCCTGATGCTGTTTGGGGCAGTGACACCCTCATCCCACATCCACCCCACCCGCCAGCCAGAAGCTGAAGCCTTATGACGAGGTTTCGAGGAAACATCCTGTCCTGGTTTTCTCTGTTCCAACGGGC
>CAUYRT010088280.1:0-41198 GCA_963574885.1 Lepilemur ruficaudatus
CAGCCTCCCGAGTAGCCGGGACCACAGGCATGCGCCACCATGCCCGGCTAATTTTTTCTATATATATCTTTAGTTGGCCAATTAATTTCTTTCTATTTTAGTAGAGACGGGGTCTCGCTCAGGCTGGTTTCGAACTCCTGACCTTGAGCGATCCGCTCGCCTCGGCCTCCCAAAGTGCTAGGATTACAGGCGTGAGCCACCACGCCCGGCCAACATTTTATCGAAACTTAAGGGCAACAGTGCCTAACATGCAGTTCTCCAAGGCAATGCTTTGAGGGGTATGATACAATTTGGCTTGAAAATTAGCTGAATTTTGACATGTAGGTTTTTCCATAGATATTGAAAAAAGGTATGGAAGTGTCAAGAACTTGCTTCTGAACATAGTGAAGTTCCTTAAATATAACATTGTCTCTAAAAGAAAGGAGGCTGTTTTTGTATTATATTGGCTTATATTAGCAGCTCTTCCAGCCAGGAATTAGAAAGACTTCAACTGGGGAAATGATATTCCATTCCTTAAAGTAAGAAAAAACACACATTTTATTTTCCTTCCTTGGTTCCAGTTTTACAAATGGACAGACTGAGTTTTTGTTTGCAGAGGGCAGAAGCAATCGGTCAGTTCAGTGGAAAAAATACCAGTTAAACATTGAGCCAGAGCAAGTGGGTAAGTAACTGACGGAAAGTGTTTTTAGCCAGTGTTTCTGGCTCTGTAGATGTATCTCAGGTGTCCAAAGGCTCAAGAGAAAATGCATATTAGTGTCTCAATAGTGTTTAATCAATATTTTTTCTACTGAACTGTTTTAACACTCCGCAAACAAAATCTTAGTCTGCTCATTGGTGGCATTTTGCTAAATTTTAAGTACCCGAGTTTTATACTTAAATGGGCAATAGGTTGTCACTAGCTAGTAGAGTGTTTATCTCATAGCCTAGATGTTTTGCGAGCCATGGCACTTCCCCACTTCTGTGAGCCCCTCGAACCCAACTGGCCAGTCCTCGCAGGACATAGGCTCCAGTGGACCAGCCTGGCCCTGGCAGCTGCCCCTGTTGGCACAGCCACCATCTGCGTGGCCCACGGGTTCTGTCAGCTTTAGGTAAATGTTGCAGGGACAACTGGCTTCAGATTCTTAGCTTTTTCTGAGGAGAGCGGTGTGGCTGCCGTCATCCACATCCACAGAGGGAGTGGTGTGGCTGCCGTGGTTCATATCCACAGTGGAAGGTGGCGTGGCTGCCATGGTTCACATCCACAGAGGGAGTACTGTGGCTACTGTGGTTCATGTCCACAGTCGAAGGTGGCGTGGCTGCCGTGGTTCACATCCACAGTGGAAGGTGGTGTGACTGCTGTGCTTCTTGTCCACAGTGGAGGTGATGTGGCTGCCATGTTCACATCCACGGAGGGAGTAAGTACTGTGGCTGCCGTGGTTCACATCCATAGTGGAAGGTGGTGTGGCTGCTGTGCTTCATGTACACAGTGGAGGTGATGTGGCTGCCGTGGTTCACGTCTGTGGAGGGAGTACTGTGGCTGCCATGGTTCATGTCCACGGTCAAAGGTGGCATGGCTGCCGTGGTTCACGTCCACAGAGGAGGGCGATGTGGCTCAGCTGTGCAGGGGAAGCCAGAGAAGGTACAATTATGCATTTCAGTTTTTCTGTTAGTGACACTGAGTAATGAGTGATTCAGACGAACTGAGTAATGTTTGGGGAGGAGGAAGTAACCTGCCCCAGCTTAGGAACAACTTCAGAAGACTTGCAGGAGAGAGAAGTAAGGAGCTCATGACCAGGTGTGGGCACAGCCAGCCACAGGGGGGCGGGCACCGTGTGTGTGGAGCAGGTGGACATGGCTTTGGGTGGGAGGGAGCTGCAGGGCATGGCTGGGGGACCGTGCGGTGCTTCTGGGGCTGCCAGTGATGGAGACGGTGACTTGCGTTGGCTCCTTCCCATCCCTGCTGTGAACAGTGACTGCAGACTCAGGATTTCACAGCCCTGGAGGTCGGAGTCCAAAATGGGTCACGTGTCGGGTGGGACGGCCCTTCCCACCGCAGACTGCTGTGCAGTATTCCCTCTGCACGTCACTTGGCCAAGTGGCCTCTGCTGCCTGTGGGCCATGTCCACCCACTCCACGGTGGCCGAGACGCACTTCTGCGATCCTTGCCTGTGTTCACTGTCCTCAGCTGTTCTGCCTAGTCACATGGTGGGAGAGTCACCCCCTCCCACCTCCCTAGGGAGCCAGAGCCCCTGTGGGGTACGCCGGCCCCTGTTTGGAAGCTCCCGGCCGTCTAGCTGGTGCCGGCTGGCAGCCCCTGCACCGGCCCTTCCCTCTTGCCTCCGCGTGGCCGGGCCTCTCCTTAGACTGCGGCTCTGACCTCCCTCTGTCCCTCCCAGCTCCTCCCTCCCCTGCCTGCAGCCTGTGCTGCGTGTCCCTCGGCCACCGCCAGGATCCTCATCCATCCACCAAACGTGGTGCTGTGGACAGGAAAACACGGTTTCCTGAAACACGAATTTCCCTCTCTTTGCGCTCCAAATGAAAGCTAACTTAGATCTTTTTTTCTTAAAATTGGTATCAAACCTGATGGTATGAAACATTTTTCAAAAGATGTGGTGGAAAATCATCGTTTCTGAAGAGTCTAAAAGGAATAGTGACGGTGTAGGTGGCAGAATGACCAAGTTCTCCTCATCCTACCGCCCTCGATGTTTGGTATTGATCATGTGTCAGAGACACGCCTGTGTGGCAGAGCCCGGCTGTGCCGCCAGAGAGCCGCCTGGTTTCTGAGTTCACCCCGTGTCCAATTTACTTTTCTGTCAACACTCCGTCAAGCACAGTGGACGGGCTCTCCGTGGAGGCTGGTGTGAACTTAGACTCAGGGCTTGCAGAGAAAAGGGACCTTTTGCGAGGCAGCTCTAGCACAGGTGTCCTGTTGTCCCAGCACACGAGGGAGGAGCAGGAACCGTAGTCGTGTGTATCCGTCTTAGCCGTGTGGTTTTGCTCTTTGTGCCTGTCGGGAAAGGTTTCTTAGGCCCCAGCGGTCAGGAAGATGTCTCCTCCAAAATGTTTCAGCCTACAGCCTTGCTACGTCTGGGTTGTATTTCCTGTCCTCCCCACGTGCATGGCCGGTTGTCCCAGCCCTGAGCCACCGGCTGCAGCTGCCACAGTGTGGACTCCATGAGCCACGCGGGGCTGTGTCTGCGCTCCTCTTCTGTTCCTTCCGCTGACTCTCCAACCCCGCACTCTTTCCCACAGTTCTAATGATTATAACTTAACACCACATCTCTTCAATTCTAAGATGCATTAATGTTAACAGGCACCATTATTTTATGTAACATTGCAAAGGACAAATAAAACTTCCGGTGAAATTTTGAAACAATGTCTATTCTAAGATCTTGACTTCACAGATCCTGAACTTTGAAAGACACCATTGATGACAGAGTTCTAACACGGACACGGGACCGGGCAGCCGCCACCATTTCCCTCCTTCTAGACGGTTATCTGAGCCCACCTGGACCGTGCCATTCCTTCCCTTTGATTTGAGGGCCTTTTGTCAAGTTTCAAACTGATGCACATTTTGGTTACAACTGCCTTGACCATGTCACTCAGTTTGGGAAAAGGACCTCCCTCTCCGTGGTTTCTGCAACTGTACCCAGGCTGCGGGCCCCTCTTTTTTCAAATGCTCATTTAGGTCTTTGACGGTTTTCTCTTGGGCTGTGGCTCATTCTTACTGACTCAGGAGACCCTCACATGCCGTACAGATGAGTCTTCATCAAACACGTGGATGCCAAGACCATTTCTCACTCTGTGGCTACTTTCTGCTTTCGTTAGTGTCTTTCACGAGCAGAATTTTTCAATTTTAAAGTAACTGATTTACACGTCGCTGATTCACAGTGTCAACTGTTTTGCCTGCTTCAAGAAATCTTCGTCTGCCCCAGGGTCATGAAGATATTTTCATTTGTTTTCTGTTAGACACATTATTGACTTAACTTTCAAGTCTAGATGACAGCCCAGCTAGAATTGATTTTTTTGCTATGCTATGAAATAGGGTTCACGGTTCATTTCTGTTCTATTTATCGTAAAGATCACTCTTTGCGAACCTCGCTGTAACGCCACACTTACCACAAACGAGGTGATCGTTAACAAGTGGATTTTTTCTGGACCTTGTGTCCTCTGTAATCCACTGGGCTGTTTTCCTTTAGCAAATTCCCCATGGATTGAATTG
Organism: Lepilemur ruficaudatus; assembly: GCA_963574885.1. Lineage (NCBI taxonomy): Eukaryota > Metazoa > Chordata > Mammalia > Primates > Lepilemuridae > Lepilemur > Lepilemur ruficaudatus. Next base: position 4,202 of record CAUYRT010088280.1, read on the forward strand.
CTCTGAGTTTTAATGGTTCTTGATATCTGGCAATGTGAACCTTAAGTTTGGTTTCCTGCTTCAAGATTTCCCAGACTGTGGTTGGTCCTTTGTATTTCCATTAAAATTAAGAGTAACTTTGTCTATTCCTACAACGCTTTCTAGAATTATGATTTTCTATCGTTTTCAATATGTAGATTATTTTGAAGAGAAGTAAGAACTCGAGAATATTAATTCATACAGTCCACGATTGATCTATTCTATTGTTTATTTAGGTCTTACGTTCCTTTCAATGATGTTTTGTAATCTTCATCACAGAGATCTTTCACATCTTTAATTAGGATGATTTCTAGATATTTTTAATGCTTCTGTAAATTGAATCTTTTTATTTCGGTAATTATTTGTTGCTGATATATTGAAATACACTTTAAAAATGTTGACATAGTGTACCATAAGCTGGTAATTTCATTAATTCCAAAGATTCATTGCTTATCCTGCAGCCCCCAACCCTTCAGTAAAACAGGGCCGGGCCACACATCACCGCCTGAGCTCCGTCTCCCCTCTTCCCAGTACCCCCCGCCCGCGCGTGGGAAATTGCCCTCCATGAAACCGGTCCCTGGTGCCACAAAGGTTGGGGACCACTGGCTTGTCTCTTTTCATCCTCCACACATGGATGCTTGTGGATTCCCTCCATGCTCAGTCATGTCATTTGTGGAAAATGCTGTTTTTGCATTTCTTTTCCACATTTATGCGGAATTATTCTTTATACATTATTCTTTCCTCTCTTTCTTCTTGTGCTTTGTGGACTGTGGCCGGGGACCGCAGTGCCAGGCTGTGGGGTGTCACGGAGCAAGCGCTTCCTAGCCCCGTCTTGGGGATGCGTCCCATAGCTCACTCTGAGTGTGACACGGGCTCTGTCTTCTGTAGACAGTCTCTGGAGGGCTGAGGACGGTTGCTTCTGTTAAAGGTTTTACCATGAACTGGTGACTTGCAAGCTTGCAAAGCGTTTTGGAGCTTCCTCAGTGAAAGTTCCTCTCCGTCTGTCCACGTGCTGGGTCGCCAGCCTCTGCCACTGCCCTGCGTTCATGCCCGTGTACCCCGCCGTGATCATGCTTGCGGCACGTCTGACGAGATGCCGCTTCTGATATTAGGTTATAAAATCTGCAGCTTTCCTCCGGGCACACGCCCCATTTCTCCCGGGTCACTCTGGGGATGCCGTAATGTGAACAGCCGGCGGGAGAGCCCATGTGGCACAGACCTGTGGCCTCCGCCGCAGCCACAGGAGTGAGCCGGACCCGGATCCTTCTGGTGGGCAGTGCCCGCTGTGGCCTGTGCCGGAGCCAGGAGCTTCGCTGGGCCATCCCCGATCCCGACTTCCAGAAGTGTCTGCTGTTTCCATCCACTAATTTTTGTGTGTTTTGTCATAGCATGTTAGAGACTGTTACGCGTCACACGGATGTTCAAATGCAAAACTGGACGGACACGGCTCCTGTCAGTGGCCCTGAAAGTGTTTTCCTTTCCATGTCCTCCTGGGTCTGGTTTGGGAGCCTGTTCCCAGGACTGTTGGTTTGTGTCCGTGGGAGTTGCTGTCTGACTGTTGCGGCCTCCTTCCCGGGTGTGGCCTCCGGCTGGGGTGTGTTTTACAGACGAGTTTGGTGGGAGTCCCTGTTTTCCTGTTCTCCGTAAGAGACTGTGCCGTGTTCACATTATGTCTTCCCGAAGTGTTGGAGGATTCACTGAGGAAGACGTGTGGGCCTGGAGTTCACCCTGTAGAAGGATTTTTATTAATATAAATATGATTTAGAACTTCTAAAATAGATATAGGACTGTTCCTATGTTTATTTCATGTTGTATCTGTTTCAGCAAATGGTGCATTTTAAAGAGTTTTATCTTTTACACACAAATTGTCAAATGTGTGGGTGAAATGTCATTCTGGATATTTTCTTATTCGTATCCTGGGGACGTCCCTTCCGTTCCCAGCGCCGGTGCTGTGTGTTCTTTCCTCACTCCTTGCTGGTCCTGGAGGTGTCCCTGTCTGGGCCAGCCGGGCACAGTGACCCCGGACCTGAGAGAGGGAAGGACACAGAGCTCAGGAAGGTTCCCAAGGCTCAGGGCCCTGCGCTGAGGCACTGCCAGGGCTGTGACACAGTGAGGGCCACCCTGTACGGGCCCCCGAGGGTGGCCGGGCCACCATAGCCTTGGTCAGCGGCTGCGGCATAACAGAGATCACCGTGGGGCGGCTGAATCCACAGGATTCGATTCTCACGGTGCTGAGGCTGGAGTCCAGGGTCCAGGTGTGAGAGGGGAGTTTTCCTTCCAGGGCCCTCCCGGGTCCTCACAGGTGGTGACCCTTGTGCGTCTGTCCAGACCTGCTCTCTCTGCGGAGACACCAGGCCTGCTGGCTCAGGGCCACCTTCACACCCTCCTCTTCCTCAGTCACCTCTTCAGTGGCCCGTGCCCAGGTGTGGCCACAGTCTCGGGGATGGGGACTCCCGCACCGGGTTTGGGGCCTACGTAACTCACCTCGTGCCGGGGGTGAGGAGATAAACCGTTGCAGGGGAAAATATATGTTAACATATGCACATGTGAATATTAAAATCTGGTAACTTTTTCATGTTTTACTTGATTCTTCGAGAGGAAGTTGTGCTTAGTTTTTGTTCTTTCCCTTTTAGAAAGTTAGAGGAGGAACTACATTATAATTTCAGTAATGTTTGCAAATTTCATTGCAAGACTAAGCACAGGCACTGTCCTTGTATAATATTTTTCTGCCAAAATGTACATTCAGATTAGATGACTTTTAAAAAGATAATGAATGGCGATTATGTGCGTCTCCCCAGCAAGGCCAGCGTCCGCCTCGTCTGAGAACTTTGTACCCACAGACTGCGCAAGCCCAGAGACAGAGCAGGCACCCAATGGGAACGTTATTCTTTGAAATTTTCCATATTTTCATTTCACAGAATATTAGTTTTAGTGGATTCATTGGCAGTATTTTAATTTGTTTTTGTTGGATTGTAGGATAGATACGTCTATTGCTTTCAATGTAATTCTACTTCAAACCTTTCTGTGCCTCTTCCAACTGCGATGCCTCTGTCTGATTCATGGAGTGAGAACGGCGAGGTCTGGTCGGCAGGAGCTGAAGCCCCAGGGGCTGTTTTCAGCCCCACCGACAGGGACCTGCGAGAGAAGGCGTCATCCTGTCCGCAGTGGGGTTTTCTCAGAAGTGGCAACTGGTCTGTGGCCGCTCAGGATAGCTCTGCCACCAGAAGTGGTTTTTCCTGTATTCAAGCATCAGAAAAAGCATCCAGTCCTACCTAATTAATGGCGACTGTTCACGTTGTTCAAGACCGTGGTCTTTGAATTAAAACCGGAGGGACCGAGCCTCCAGCTGGCTGGGACGAGCGTCGAAGGCCGTCATCGTCCCTGGTCCTCCAGAGCCGTGTGCACTGTGCAGCCTGAGTCTCCCCAGACTACGCCCGGTGCCTGTCATTTCTGTGTCGTTGTTGGTCTTCTTTCTTCTTGGTGCACTTTTGGGCATCCCTCTCTTTCTTCGTCCTAAATGTTTTTTGAGTAGAAAAACAGTAAAAATGCCTCTTCCCACCCTGTCTCTAAGCTATTTTGCACAGTGTCACGGGCTACCCTTTGGCGAGTTTTCCTGTCTGTGCAGATTTATTCACGAGACTGAGGAAAGTGCATTCCCAGTAAACGGACACGTCTGTGTTCTGCCATCTCTTAAACACAGAGTGAATATTCTGCAGACCTATTTTTAGATTAGGTTTTGAAAAAGGAATGTGTGCATTTTTGTGAAGGCCAAGTATAACACATCATTCCTCCTTCTGCTGGAGTAATAGTTTTCAGCTGCAAAAAGGCAAAACATCAGCTGTCAAGATATTTCTGTAAACCTCTGGAAAAATTTGAAGCTTATACAATGTGAGGTTTACTAGAGTTATTCTGAAGGTTTTATGAATACAGTGTGTTCTGATAAGGTAATGGAAATTTCAGTGTAGTGGAAATTAGATTTGAACATTTTTTGAAACTTTTATCTTCTTGACACATTATTTATAATCCCTAAGATTTTATCTGAATACTTTTTTTTAATAAATTTATCTTTTATAGAATGTTGGAGTATAAGGGAAAAACGACAATGAGAATGTGAATCTCTCTCATCGTTCACTACTCAGAGGGTCTGACTTGAGTAATGTTGGACAAGATTTCTAAAACTTTTACCGTTTGGTTAGAGATTAACTAAAAGAAATAGTTTAAGATACACTAAAGGTTGAAGAGCCAGGACAAGCTGGGGCACATCTGAAATCGTGAGATAGGGAAGGTGGACTTTCCCGTTTAGTTGCTAAGACTCACCCTGACTCTATGACAATTAAGAGGAGTACTAGTTTTGGAGCAGCGATACAACGACTTTTCCAATGGAGTGAAAGATGGAGCTCAGAAATAAAAGGCGTATAACAAAAGTGGCGTGTGTCAGAGCCCTGTGGGAAGAACAGTTCTTGTAAAGAGAAGGAAAGAGCGGTTATCCACATGAAAAAGGATAAAATTTTATCCCTACATTACACCATCTCAAAAAACAATGCAAACTGGAATACGCTCTTCCACACACACCTTGTCATAGGAAATGCATCTAACCACTACGACTAAGCACTTTGGATAGGAAAGAAAACATTGATGAATTTGTTACACTAACAAACATTTGAACTAAAGACAGGGACAGTTACAGCTGAAACCTCTGGTTTCTTTGGATGTCAGAGTGCACTCAGTTGTTTAATGTCAGTAGGTATCTACCAGGTGTGTAGGTGTTAATGCAGTTGCACACGTGTGTGTGTGCACACGTGTGTGTAGAGAGAGGGAGAGAGAGACAGATGGTAGATGCACAAATATAGGGAGGGATTCTACACTCGGAAGTCCCAGAACCAATGACATTCTGTATTACTGAGCACCCCTGATACCCAGACCTTGGGTTCTTTTTTCTTTTTCTTTTTCTTTTTTAACGAGACAGGGTCTAGCTCTGTCGCCAGGGCTCTGGGCTAAAACGCAGTGGTACGATCATAGCTCACTACAAACTGCAACTCTCCAACTCCTGGGCTCAAGCGATCCTCCTGCCTCAGCCTCCCAAGTTGCTGGGACTGTGGGTGCACGTCACCATGCCCTGCTATTTTTTTTTTTTTACTTTTTGTAGAGATGATGTCTTGTTATGTTGCAGGTACAGACACCACATCCACAGCAGGGCAGGGAGCTTGGGGAGGGCGGTTCTGTTGCTGCAGTTGGGAGAAGCCTGGGGGGCTGTTGGTCAAGGGGAAGGAGGATGATGGCTACAGCGAGTTTGCTGAGTGTCGCCGGAGCTTTTCCTACGGGAGACCCTGTCTCGTTAAAAAAGAAAAAGAAAAAGAAAAAAGAACCCAAGGTCTGGGTGTCAGGGGTGCTCAGTAATACAGAATGTCATTGGTTCTGGGACTTCTGAGTGTAGAATCCCTCCCTATGTCTGGTTGAGCAGCAGCACGTGGGAGGGAGGTCAGGAAACGTTCTAGATGTGGGGTTGCATCTCCACGCTTCTGGAGATCCCGGGAGTCGGCACTGAGTGGGAGATGGGAGTATGATCCATGCACAGAGGACACTGTCGGGGACAGGTGTGAACCGCCGGGGCGTGGCAGCCGTGGGGACGACACCAGCGGGCAGGTGTCACTGCTGGAACTGCATGGGCACAGGCCACGCGCATCCACAATGGCAGACGCAGTGGATAAAGGCCCCGTGTGTTCCAACTCTCATCCTCGTCTCTCTCCTTCCCTGAGACACAGCGATGATGAAAACGGCCGCAGCTCACCCCGCAGGAACCGTAAGTGCTCAGGTGAAAGCAGGAGTCCCATGTCTCCCACTCGCATCAGAAGCAGAAATGACGAAGCCCTGGGAGGGAGGCACGTCGGAAGCCCAGGCAGGATGGAGCCAGGTCTGTGCACCAAACACTTAGCCAAGTTGGGAGCACAAAGGAAAAGTTCCGGGAGGAAATTACAGTGTGGCTCCAGTGAACACGTGAATCGTGGCAAAGGAAAACAGCTTTATTCTTTTTGATGTGGAATCAAAAGGAAAGTGTGAGTGGTCTGGGTAGAAGATCGAACTGGCTACAGCAGCCAGACCCTTAAGCCGAAGCCCAATCCAGAACTTGAGAGAGGCAAGGAAGCTGCAGAGCAAAAGTTTGAAGCTGGCAGAGGTTGTCTTGTGAGGTTTAAGGAAAGAGGCCGTCTCCGTGATACAGAGTGCGAGGTGCAGCCACGGGTGCTGACAGAGAAGCCGCGGTGAGTTATCCAGAAGATCCAGCTGGGATCACTGACAAAGGTGGCTGCACTAACAGGTTTTCAGTGTAGATCAAACAGCCTCGCATTGAAGGGAGATGCCATCCAGGACTGTCATAGCCACAGAGGAGAAGTCAGTGCCTGGCTCAGAGCTTCCCAGGACAGGCTGACTCTCTTGTCAGGGGCTGATACAGCAGGTGACTGTAAGTTGAAGCCACTGCTCATGTACGATTCCAGGAATCCTAGGGCCCTTCAGAATGATGCTAACCCGACTCTGCCTGTGCTCTGTAAATGGAGCAGCAAAGCCTGGATGACAACACATCGGTTCACAGCACAGTTATTTTACAGCTGAATATTTTAAGCCGTGGTTGAGACCTACTGCTCAGAAAAAAGGATTCCTTTCAAAGTATTACCCATTGCCAAGGCATCTGTCACTCCAGGGCTCTGATGGAGATGCACCAGGAGATTGATGTTGTTTTCATGCCTGCTAACACAACACCCATTCTGCAGCCCATGGATCAAGGAGTCATTTCAACACTCAAGGCCTATTACTGAAGAAATACACTTTGCAAAGCTACAGCTGCCACACATAGTGATTCCTCCCATGTATCTGGGCAAAGCCAATTGAAAACCTTCTATAAAGGATTTTCTGTTCTAAATGCCATTAAGAGCATTTTTGATTCATGACAGAAGGTCAAAATATCAACGTTAATGGGAGTCTGGAAGAAGTTGATTCCAACCCTCATGATGACTTTGGGGGGTTCAAGCCTTCCAAGGAGGAAGTCACTGCAGAGGTGGTGGAAACAGCAGGAGAACTAGAGTCAGAAGTGGGGCTGAGTTGCTGCCAGGAAGTGAGGGTGGGGTCCGAAATCTGGCGTGGTCACTGCCCCCTGCCCCTGTGTCCCCGACTGCACAAGGCAATGCTCAGACCTGCCCTGTCTGAGACAGGGATTACTGCCCAAAGTGACATGTGCCAGATGTCGCCTTATGAACTGAAATCCCTGCGACCTCCTTAGCTGAGATGCAGGATTCTTCCCCTGACATTATTTCTGGCCTAAATATGTTAATATTAAGAGTGACAACTTGTGGGAACTGGAAATGAAGGGGTCATGTGGTTGACTGGGCAGTTTTCAGGAATATTTCCAAAACCTTAATACAAACAATCAACAGGGGGCTTTACACTGGGAAAGAATTCACCTAAATTTTGGGAAATTTGATGAAGGTATTGAGTAATAAGTATTTTAGTTCTACGAAATGAATAGGTAAGACTATTGTGTAATTGATTGCATTGAAACTGATGGATTTAATCATCGTTCCCTAACTAATCTAAAGCGTGCTCTGTACCTGATGTTCGACAGACCTGTCACAATGCTATACGCATGTCATAACTTTCTCACGAAACGTTTTCCTAGGAGTAAGCGAAGTATACATTTTTAAGGCAACTCAGGTGAAATTATCAAATATTGATTTAGCAGAACTTAAGAAATATAATTATTATAATAGGTAGAGCTTATTTTTTAGACGAGTTTGCATTATGCAATACTATTCTAAGAGAAACAACGGCTTTTGAGAGGGTATTCCCTTAATATGTACAGTATTTTGAGGTTTTTAAATCATTTTATGTGTGTGATCTAATTCAATGATTATATTATTTCCAAGCAAATTGGTGAAAGAATCAGATCATGTCATTTTAAAGCAAAGTCAGTAAAATAATTAGGGAATTACATGCTAACATGCAGAACGGACCACAGAGACTGGTTTTCTCATCACGCAGGTGCTGGGATGACGCCCACAGAGGAACAACAACTTGCCCAAAGTTCGTCACTAAAACAATAGCCCAGACGAGCCGTTCTGTGCAGTTCAGCAGAGGCAGGTATGCACGTTTGTAGTGTGACAAAGTTCTGGAACTTCCCGCCTGTCCCGGCACTGCCGTTGCTTGGGACTCCAGGCGCATATGGGGTAATCGATCGTAGGCTGAGGGTTTCCAGGTCCTCCACAGCCACGGTAATGATCTCAGAGCTCTGACCTCCGGCTCATCTCGGTGGGAGACACCGCTTTCCTGGGGCTGCGTTTTCTGTCTTGCCCTTCAAACGCCCACTTTTATGAGCCAGGTATTTCCCATTTTCAGATGTAAGGCTTTTGTCGTTGGTTGATTGGTGGAGAATGAATTTGTTAGGTTCCACTTTTACCTAAACGAGAAGGCACGCAGTGGCCCTGTCAGTACGTGTCTCAGCGGAGTCCTGGCCGCTGTGGTTTTCTTCTCATCTGGAGTGTTAGGGCTTATCTCTTGCTCAGGTCCAGAGCGTGGGCTGTTTTTACTCGCGTGACTTTTGCCGACAGACGACCTGTCGACGACTTGATTCTTTCGGTTTGTGTGATATGCTGCTGTATTAATACAGTTTATGTTTCCTTCTCGTGCCCAAAGTGGTTTAAGTTATACTGATGTATAAATAGTTCAAAAAGACAACCTACTAGGGAAATCAGAGTGACATTCAACCCTTGCTGTGTTGGGACGGGCTCTGTGTTAGGAACTTGCACAGATACCGTCTCTGTACTCGTTCCTCTCTGAGGAAAGTCGGAACTACCTGCCTTTGCAGGTTGGGAACCAGAGGCTCGGGGCAGCGAGGCAGGTCACCCACGTGCGTGTGGCTGGCGGGTGACAGGTCTGGAGCACCTTTGACGCCATCAGCCACTCTGCTGGTGGCGTCCCCGCTTCCTCTGGAGTCTTCGTGTTTGCTACAGAGTGCAAAGGTCATCGGCCAAAGGTGCATAAACATCACGACACCGGTTGTATAATAAACACACAGATTTGTAGCCAAACAATCTTCAATATTTGGTGGGCCTGGTTCACCAAGATAATTAGGGCAAATAATCACCCCCTGCAAACTGGCACCAATCTGACATAACATGAGTGTTTTATGGAAGGAAGTGACTAGCATAAAATTGCAATTTTGAGTTGAAATGTCTAATTATCTCTAATTTGGTTTGGTTCCTGACTTTAATGTTTTTAACATTTTGAGCAGAAGTTGGGTTTATTTCAGAGAGCGTTATCTGGCCCAGACGGCAGGACTCAGCAGCAGGTGATCCATTACAGATCCTGACTGAATCCCATTTACTTTCATTCACTAACATTTTAAATGTTTAATACACTTAAAATGTTATGTCTCACGACTGCTAAGGCTCTGACCAGACTTTCCTCATCCTTTCTCCCAGAAACTTCTCTCCTCTTTCAAACACCTGGCTCGGTGTTTTCTGTCCCTGGTTCCTGGGGTCCCGGCAGTTCCATCACCAGGACAACCGACGGATGGCATGACTGACCGCGCCGTGGGGTGAATTAGCTGAAAATCCGTGTCATGCGTGCAGGTGTGTGCGTTGCATAGGGAAAGAACATGGACCAGTATTGCGCCTTTTGACACTCTGGTCCTGCACAGCACGTACAGGGCCAGCCCTTCCCGGAGAGCAGCGGCTCTGCCTGCTCCCGGCCACCTGTGTCTGCCACTCCAGGCCCCGTGCCCTGTTCCAGGGTCCTGCTCTTTCTTTGCAGCCGTCCTCCGAGGTCCTCAGAATGCCCTGCCGGTCCCGCCATGAATGCAGCGAGGCTGACTCTACCCCATGGACTCGGGGTAGTGGGGCAGGTGACTGCGTGTGGAAGTCTGGGTGTGAGTGTGTTCAGACGTGTCAGATATGCCCATCATCAGGGGACTGGGAGGAACTAGAGCGGGATGTGGGGGGAGCCGGGCAGATTCCCATTTCCCTGCAGAGAGCACAGCTTCTCCTGAGAGAAGCCTGTCTGTTGGACAGTAGTGACCTGGGCTCCTGCGCTCAGCGAGCACCCCTTCCAGACACGGCCCTGGTTTGTTTTTACAGGATTTCGCTTTCACTTTGAGTTTTGTGTTCCAGCTTTACAGTTGCAGCTTGGTCTATGTCAGCTAAAATTTATCCCTCCCCTGACCACAGCATATTGATGTATGTGCTATGTGGTGGCGTGTGTGTGCACACATGTGTGCATGCATCTGTGTGTGCACATGTGTGTGCATGCATTTGTATGTACCTGGGTGGATGCAGATGGTTTCTAGGGCATGGGGAGGGAGGTTGGGAGGTGTTGGGTGGCATGAGAAGGGTCTGGACCCTGCAGAAGCAGCAGAGGAGGTTTGTGCTCTGGGGCTGGAGCCACAGCACTTACTCCAACTAACCTAAGCTCCATGCTGCAGGGAGCTGTCGGGAATCTCTGCGTCCTGCCTTCTGGCAGAGCCCGAGAGCGAGTCTGTCTCAGTGACTGAAGGGGCTGGGAACATGAGCACCAGGGTGGAGAAACAAGGAGAGAGACCTGCACTGGGTTCTTCCGCGAGATACATGGCCGAGGGCTGGGGTCCCCCAGCTCCCAAGTGGGACGACGGGCTGGACAGGTGGAGACCCTCGGAGGAGGACGGCGCCTGTGGAGGGAGCCTGGGCAGAGGACGGCATGGCTCTCGTGGGAATCGGCTCCCTCGGGGACTCAGACATACTGTTGGGTGTTGTTACACCGCAGGGCCTGCTCCCTAGGCAAACGCAGTGCTTTCTGGCTCCCATGGGCCGGGGGAGTGAGGGATCCATGTATCCCCAGTTCCTCCCGACCCCGAACCCACTCCCTGGCCGAGTGCTGTCCTGGGCTGGGCTTTCCGTCCGTGCGGAGCCCGGTGGGGCCGTGGACCTGTGACCAGGCCGTGCCAGGAGAGCGAAGGCCGTGGGCATGGACTCGGTGTGCTCAGTGCGCTGGGAACTCAAAGGCCAGGCTGGGTGTCCTGCACATGTGTCTTGTGCTGTTTCACCCCAGGTAGTTAAATTCTGCTTTTTCCAATCAGGTGTTTAGTTATGAGAGTTACACATGCTCATGGGGAAAATACTGACCGAATTCCTGCTGTTATGGATCCTTGCCCATTTCTCGGTCACCCTGGGGGGCTCAGACCTCCTGGGAGCAGGGACAGGCCAGGTTGGGGCACAGAGGGCCCAGGACAGGGCAGGGCCTCCTGAGAAGGAGCCGCGCTGCGTGTGATGACGCGACCCCACTGCTGGACGGCCATGTGCACCCCCAGCTCCCAGCGTGGACAGAATGGGGTGTGCACCCTGGGGGTGTGGTGGGCACAGGGCCCACAGGATTTGGGGAGAAACCACCAGAATTCCAGCCCCGGCATCCGTCCGTAATTCCCACCCAGGAGGTGTGGCTTTCCCTCACCTACGCAAAGGTGTCTTTCTGACTTGTGCATTTTCCTCCCACTGACGGAGCTGACAGATTCGTCTTCTTTAATTAATTACATTTCCCTGCTCATCAAAGTCCAACAAATCCAGATTTTGTTTCCTGGTGTAAAGGAGCAAGACAAGCCCCTGCCGGGTCCCAGCCTCTCAGGTGGCAGAGGCCACTTTGCAGACTGAGTGACATGGAGACGCATCTGCTTAGCTGTAGTAACGTCGATTCCTATTCAGTTGTGTAGCTGATATTTACATCTTGGTCATTCCAAGGTGATGTTTCTTTCCTACCGCAAGCCAACAAATCCTCATAAAAATATTTTTTGAACTGTTTTAAAATGATCATTTTTATCCAAATGGCTTCAAAGTGAAAACTAATACCATTCTAGAAATAGAAACATTGATTAAAAGAAAATACTATTCAAACTTTTTCAACTTAAACAAAAGTCCCAGCTAATTTTCTTTTAGAAACACGTCTTATATAAATCCTATAAAAATCGCCCAACAACAAGAACTCAAGATGCCTTTATGTTGGTGTATAGTCGAATGCTGCTCCGCTGGGCACGGCTCTGTCCAGGTGAGGCAGAGACACAGGTGCAGGTGAGGCAGCTGCGGGAGGGGAGACGGCGTGATCCCTGTGGCCAGGCCCTGCTGTGCTCATGCCCCCGTGTCCCACCTGTCTCTGCAGACGATGACGGCTCTCGCCCTGCTGCACGAGGAAGGCTCTGCTGGCGCCTACGACGTCCGCTTGAAGCTGACCAAGGAGGTGCTGACCATTCAGAAGCAGGACGTGGTCTGTGTGGACAGGGGCTGCCACGCCGGGGATGTAAGTGCGCTGTGCCCACGGGTGCTTCAGGTTCTGGGCCAGACAGAGACCTTGGAAAGTGTCTTTCGAGGACGGCTGCTGGCAAAGACCTGCCACTACCATTTAAGTATCTGAAACTGCTGGCTCTGGCACCACAAAATACGTTTTTAAGGCTGTGTCTTGCTGTCTCCCTCCCTGACTTTCCTAGTTTGTTTCTTAGTATGTTTTCCATGAGAGGCTTCACATAAAAAATAGCCCCAAACGCAAAATGAGACGTGACGTGTTCTCACTGCAAACTAAAGGAGTAACAGGACACGGTGGCCACTGCTGCAGGCGTATCGCCCCGGGTGTCTGTCTGCCGTGCCGTGAGAGGCAGAGCAGGTGTTTTCCGCAGTAGGTGTCAGCCCCGCTTTCTCCACCTGCGGACGCAGGCGTGGAGGACGGGGTCCCTCTTGGCTTCCGCTGTGCTCCTGACTCACCTGTGAAATTTTCTTAAGGGTAAGAATTTTATTATTAGATGGAGTAGGGTAGTGAATGAACATTAGGGAAAATATTTCTGTGACTTTTGTCTCCAAGAGGACCACTGCAGGTGACACACACTGTATTAAACCCTAGTCAGTCTGCGAACATCCCAGCTTTCCTGCCGGCAAGCGTGATCGTGGGTGCGTTGGTGCAGCTCGAGTCAGGGCCCTTCCACCGCCCCCTTTAAATACACCCGTTGGCTACAGACACGGATGGTCAAGAAATTGTGGGGTTGAAACGAGTTCTTTTCAGTGTGTTCTTGAAAATATTCCAAAAGTCATTTGCATTTCCAAGTTTGAGGCTCCGGAGAACTTATTTATCTGGTTTTCTGAGTCTTCCTGTTGGGACCCTGGACACGGAATGGACAGGGCATGGTGTCCCTGGCTGTTCCCAATTGCATTTCCCTGTGGGTGAGACAAGCAGGGTTATCCCGGCTGGGGCTCGCACCTGAGGCAGGTGCTGCTCCCGAGGACAGATGGCCTCGCCACTTCTGTGGGAAAGCCGTCCCCGTGGCTGAGCCTGCGTCACCCTCCTCTGTCCCCCACATCTGCACCCTCCTCTGCCTTCTGTTGTCCCCTGGCCCTGCTGGTCCCAGTCCTGGTCCTGGTCCCGGCGCACTGCGCCCACCTCAAGGTCCTGGTCCTGGGCCACACCTGTCACCCATGCATGGTGGAGATGGAACTCTCAGATTGGTGACCTACAGAGAATGGAAATGACTCCCCAGGGTCCTGGAGGCTGAGGCTGAGGTGCCCGTGGGTCGGTGAGGGCCTGGCCTCTGAGCGCCGGTCCCCAGAGAGGAGGGACCTGTGTCCTGTCCTGGCAGGTGAAAGGGCTGCGTTCCGGCGTGGAGCTCTGTGTGAGGACCCTACCCCCATCTGTCCTGAGCTCAGGGCCCAGTCCCTTCCCTGCGGCCTGACCTCCCCACACCCATGGGCCTTTGGAGGAAACGCACCGAGCAGCCCCGCCCCCGCTGTGAGTTCTGGAGGCTCCAGGCCCCACGAGGACCCTAGAGTCCAGAGTCTTCTCCTTCTAGAATGCGCATTAAGCCCATGTCCACCTTTACGTGGCCACTCACTAAACGTTAGTTTGACTCAATTTCCCTCCACTTGTTCTAAATACCAAAGAGGGGAGACATTAGAGAGGTTTTGTAACCATTTAAGAATCACCCTGCTTAATAGAGATTTTTTTTTTATGATGTCAGATTATCTGCCCAAGGTTAAATTCTGGGTGAAAATTAAAGACTCTTTTCAAGAGAAATGGGCAGGTTATATTGTATATTGTGTTGTAATTCACCTAAAATCACATGCATAATTATTGTTGATTTAGTGTTAGGATCCCCCACTCTAAAATAAAACGGTGTGTCAGGACACCCAGTTACGTGGATTTCTACCCACTCTGTCGTCCATTCCTCGTGGATCCATTCCTCTCCGCTGGTTCCCCCAAAGTCCCCCTTAGACACACAGAGACGGTTTTGGTTCACAAAAGGGGTCCCCAGTCTTTTTGGCACCAGGGACCGTTTCCATGGAGGACAATTTTTGCATGGCCCACGGAGAGGGAGGGTGGTTTTGGGATGATCTGAGCGCAGCACATTTATTGTGCGCTTTGTACAATCGTAATTACATTGTAACATATCATGAATGCCTCATGCAACTCACCATAGGTTGGGGACCCTGGTTTGCAACATGGTTTCTCCATCATCTTCCTCAACGTCTCTCATAGTCCTTAGGTGGCCCCAGCACATGGTCAGAGACGTGGCAGCTGAAACAGCAGAATCTCCTCCTCACGGCTCTGGAGGCTGAAAGTCCCGGACCAAGGTGCTGGCTGGGTTGTGACGAGGGCCTGATGCCCGGCTTGTAGATGGCTTCCCTGGTATGTTGTCACATAGTCGGGTGAGAGAAAGCGGGATGGGGACAAAGAGATCTTTGGTGTCTTCTGCTTTCAAGGACACCTGCCCTGTGGTGTCAGGGCTCCACCTCATGTCCCCACGGAGACTCAGTCACCTCCTGAAGGCCCTGTCTCCGAGTGCCGTCACCTTGGGGGTTTACACTTCAACATGAATTTTAGGGGACACAGTTCAGTCCACGGTAACTCCCTACTTAGTACGCATATTACAGACTCATTTTCCAGATGCACAAACTCAGTTTTAGAGGAATTTAAATGAGTGGCCCAAGTTTGGACAAAAGGCACATTTTAGCAGAGTGCATAGAGCAAATATTTAGATAAATATTATTCTGGCTTAGCCATAATAATAGATAATAGGTTCTTCAAGTTCTCTTAAACAAATATTAAAGATGTTTATGATGTAATTTTTTTCTTACTCATCCTATTAAGAATATTGGTCCAGATTTTTGGAGCACATTAATTCACTTTGCCACAGGTGATCTGTTTCTTGATATTTCCTTTGAAATGTCAAGGATATTTCAGGATATCTTCCTGAGATCTATACGGGAATGAAATGACAGTTTTAAAATGTCATTATTTGGCAAAGTCTGTTGAGGCAGAAACCAACTTAAATCTTCCTGAAGTATGTTTTCTCTGATATGTACCTGCCCTCCTGAGGTTCAAATGCTTAAATTAATGGCTCAGATTTTTTAAAAAACTCTATTGAGCATTTTGAGAAATTCCATATAGCGAGCCCCCAATTGATATGACAGTGGATAATCGTAGATAATTCAATTTCCTCATCTGTTGCTCAGGAAAGTTCTCCTCCAAGTGTGGGCAGGTGGGTTCCCTCCCCAGGTCTCCTGTGTCTGGGATGCTGGGGGAACTTGGGTTTATTGAGTGAACTGCCCCGCCTGCCTTCTTGCCAGTTCATACCTGTGAGATGCCCACTGACCCGGAAAGGAGCTTTCTGCAGGGCTGGGAGCAAGGTGGGCAGGGTCTGCACCCTCTCCTTCCCCATAGGGGCCACCCCCGGACACGCCCTGTCCCTACAAGGGATTTATTTCGTCCAGCTTTATTGGGTGCGATTGACAAATAAGTGCTGTGCACACTCACGGTGAACAAGCACCTGCTGAGGTCCCTGGATCTTGGGAGATGATGACCACAATTGAGCGTTCACACCACCTCATGTATGTACTCTTATGTGTGCTGTGAGCACAGGTAACTTCACACCCCTGGGCAAACCCCAAGTGCACAGACAGCCCTGGGGGTGCATGGGGTGCCTGGTGAGAGGAGGGAGCCCCGAACTCGCCAAGTGGTTCTTGGCTTCAGGCTAGAAGGAACTGGAGAGGCACCGAGTAGGACGGGAAGCTCATTGGGAGGAAGAGACAGCAGACCCCACCCCAGATGCAGCAGGGGTCCTCTCCCACGCAGGAGGGGTCCCCTGATGGGCAATGGGACGTTTCAATTGTTCACAGCCCCCATTGGGAACAGCCGTATGCGATGTGAGGAGCACTGTGGTGAGGTCGGGCTGTGCAGGTCAGTCACACACCTGTCACAGGTGAGTGCGGTGTGTCAGGCATCCGGCTTAGTGTGAATAATGCACCAGCCTCGGTGTCCCGGCCAGAGACGTGCTTTGACCTTCCTGCTCAGGGTGGTGGGGTCTGGTGCGGCTGCGCTGGGGCCTCTCGACCTCCCCTTTGCACCTCCTACCACCTGACGGTTACGACAGTCGAGCTGCAAGTTAGAGCCTGGACCTGCTCATCCTGCTGGTCTGACACCATGCACCTTTCCCTGCACCCCCTCCGCAGAGCCGAGGACCCGTCCGTGAGTCTGACTAGCTCAGATCCCACAGGTGCGTGAGACCATGTGGCGTTTGTCCTTCTGCACCTGGCTCACTCCACATGGCACAACGTCCCCAGGTTCCCCATGTCACCGGACAGCAGGGCCTCCTTCGCTCAGAAGGCTGCGCAGTTTCCCGTCGTACGTGGAATCAGGCCTCTTACCCACTCTCCTGTGGACCGACGCTTGTGTTGAGTCCACGTCTTGGCCGTTGCCAACAGTGCTGCGATGACACAGTTTAAAATCACGTGTGCCACCAGCGTCCTTTGGCACAGGGTGGGTGGGAAGTGGCCGGGCATTTCCGGGCATTTCACAAATCCCGGGACTGTGGCTGCAACGGGATCCCAGGGACATGCTCCACAGGAGCTAGGTGACTGTGCCGCCCACACATCCCCTCGAACCCAAGAGCACAGCCTGGGACAAGGCAAATGTCAAACTGATTACTCTGAAGCTGAGGTCCCTGGAATACAGCTCTTCTTATGCATGTGATTGTAAAAATATTTCATCAGTTAAAAACAATACATCTGTAAAAAAGCTCAAAATAGTAAAATGTCCCATTATGATGTTATTGGATGTGTTCCTGTATAATACTTTAATTCAGCTGTATTTGCTCTAATTTCTAGTTTCTTTGCATTTATACTGATTCCTAAGAAAAGATTACAGTAGGGTTTTACAGGCTGTGGAACAGTGTAAGCACCAAGGCACGTTCCCCACCAGCTCCTGCTCCTGCCCCCGCGTTGCTGGCGGGAGTGAGCCCCACGCCTGGGACAGGAGCCACTGTGCCCCATGGCCTTCAGTCCCGTCTTCTGTCCTTGCTCTGCAGACAGGGGCTCCCCTCAGAGCTGCTCCGGGCTGAGAGGCTCACCTGCTCCCTTACGATCCAGGGCTGTCACTTTTCATTTCCTGCAGTGTCTGTCTGAGGCCAGCGCACCTTGCTCCCTTGTGTGACCCTCCCAGGCCACCTCCCACATCTCAGCATGGGTGCCTGTCACCACACCTGCGTGACTGTTGGTGACAGTCACTTTAGTCAGACGAGGCCTCGGCACAACAGGGCTGTACCGTCCAATACATGAGGCACGTGGAGATTTTGACCATTTCAGTAGCTGGTTAGGGGTGAATCATGAGTTTAGCTTGTGTCACAACCTTCATTTAAATATACCAGGGGACTATTACCAGAGTCCACAACAAAAAATCAGTCATTCGTGAATTAAGACCAGTTACTTGAGGATTGTTCCACTAGGGATTGACCCCGGCAGTGACGTGGTGATGAGGGTGCTGGCTCTGGGGCTGGCGGGAGGGGACGAGCGTGGCTCATCCGTGTCTGTGGATGCCGTGGCTCATCTGTCACCATGGGGGCTCCGCCTCCCAGGCAGGGGGGAGGTGGTGGCTGTGCGGTTTTGCCTGGAACAGGTGGCTTCTGTCAGAGTGTCTGCCCCGTGTGAGCGATTCCCCAGTCCCTTCCTGTAGCACGTGCATGGTCTTGCTCTGGGGACACAATTTAACCGTTATTTAAGTAAGTCATTTCGCAGTCACTTTCTGACAAACCATTTTAACCTAAACTTGGTTTGTTTTCTGAAATTTTTTAAAGCGCAGAACCGTCACGCTTCGCAGACAGCCTGTCGGCGGCCTGGGCCTGAGCATAAAGGTAGGAAAATGCTTCTCTCTGCTCCTGCTTTTCATCGGCAGAACTTCCCAGCGTGCGTCGTGATGACCGGCCCTCCCCTGCGCTGTCTTTCAGGGAGGTGCTGAGCATGGCGTGCCCGTCGTCATATCCAGAGTACTCAAAGGCCACACAGGTAAAGTAGCCCTGTTGGCCAGTGCCGTGGCAGCCGTCGGTATACAGCAGATTGGTTAAAGTGGCTGGGCACGGTGGCTCACACCTGTAATCCTAGCACTCTGGGAGGCCGAGGCGAAAGGATCGCTCAAGGTCAGGAGTTCAAAACCAGCCTGAGCAAGGGCGAGACCCTGTCTCTACTAAAAATAGAAACAAATTAATTGGCCAACTAAAAATATATAGAAAAAATTAGCTGGGCATGGTGGTACATGCCTGTAGTCTCAGCTACTCGGGAGGCTGAGACAGGAGGATCACTTGAGCCCAGGAGTTTGAGGTTGCTGTGAGCTAGGCTGATGCCACGGCACTCTAGCCCAGGCAACAGAGTGAGACTCTGTCTCAAAAAAAAAAAAAGGAGAATGAGTGTATTTCCTGGCATGGTGTTTCTAGCGTCCTGCTTTTCATAGCAACGGGGCTTTTTCCTTTGGTGTTAATCACATCTGCTGTGTTGCCATATCTTCCTTCCTATGCTGTAAAGAAACCACTTTTGAAATTTAAAATGCGGTACAAATGTTCAGACCAATGTGTCTGCCCTGATGAATAAATAATTCAGTGATTGTCTTTTCTCTGGATGTCTGTGAATCTTTGATAGAGTCCTTCTGCTGTAAATGACTTAGCCTGAATCTGGCTGCATTTGTGCAGAAATAGATAGTGAGAAATCTCTTCTCACCTTGGTAAAGGCAGATGTGGAGTCAGATTTGGAATGTTTAGGTCCGACTTTCCTCACTGTGCTCTCTGTGACAAACTAGAATCTGTTTTCCTCTCCATTAGCCTAGCACAGAATGAGGGGGGCCTCACTTCCCAGCCCTTCAGCTAGATAGAGGCATAGCAGATTGAATGAAGACTATTTCAGCATTACTTCTTCTTTA
Source organism: Lepilemur ruficaudatus (assembly GCA_963574885.1). Taxonomy (NCBI): domain Eukaryota; kingdom Metazoa; phylum Chordata; class Mammalia; order Primates; family Lepilemuridae; genus Lepilemur; species Lepilemur ruficaudatus. The sequence goes on from CAUYRT010088280.1 coordinate 23,447, forward strand.
CTGTTAACAAATTAATGAAAAGGACACTTTTAGAGCTATCAGAGTAAATAGAGCTGGACAAGGACAATAAAAAGTTGACTTCATAGCTGAATGAGAAATGTTGAAACCTCAGAAAGAATCACAAGGCATGTCAGAAGCTCTGAAGCGCACCTGCCGTCCTCTGCAGGTTTAACTTAGACTCTGTGTGAGAAGATCCTCCGTTTGCACTAACCGAGAGGTGGATTGACATCCTGCCAGGCGGTCCCTGCCTTTGCAGGATGCACTCGATGCTGAGATCAGGACAGCAGGTTTGCAGCAAGGAACCCAGCTGCGCTACAGAGAGTGTCTGGACGCTTCCCCACAAATCCTGCCGGCCCACGAGACACTGTCCCGGCACCTGCTCTGTCACTGCTCCCTGTGTTCAGCCAATATTGCTGCAGGTGCCAGTTCCTGTCAATCACTGGGGCCTGTGCTGGGAGACGGAAAATACTTTGTAACTTAAGTTTATTCCTTGCATTATTTCAAGAATTTAGATGTCCTTGCTATCCATAGAAGATAATCTCCCAGGGCAGCTTGGAAGGGTGGTGAGAGGAACCCTGTGAGCCTCCCCATGTGTGAACATTTCATCCTGACCATCCTGTGGGGCAGACAAAACGAGTCCCCTTTACAGGGACAATAATTAAAGTTGGGAGATGTCAGAAATGGACTGAATCAGTTTCAAAGCCCAGGTGTTCTGCAGGGCTACTGGGTTCCCTGGACCTTGGCAGTGTGTAGGGACAGCCCAGCTCTCTCCTAGCAGACTCTGGTGGAAACTGCATTGGTTTCTGTTTACTTGATATAATATTGAGCTAAGGCGATGATTAAAGTTTATGACTGAGGCCAGGCACGGTGGCTTACACCTGTAGTCCTAGCCTTTAGGACGCTGAAGCAGGAGGATCCCTTACAACTGGGAGTGCAAGGTGCTGTCAGTCGACTGTAAGGCATTTCAGTCTGTTGAGGTTATGCAGACACTGTCTGATTTATTCTTGAGCTAATGTTCTTACGCTCATTTTAACTAGAAGGTGGTGTTTGACTGGCAATTCTTGGTGACGGTGTTCCATTAGTGTTTCTTCCTCGGCAGCAACTTCTGCCTTTGGAGCCTCCCCATTTTTGAGCTGGAAAAGCAATTAAGGCTGCAGTGTCCTGCTGAGGGAATGGCTCAGCCACCCTCTGCCTGCCTTTGGGGACAGGTGTGGTTTGTGCACAGGCGCCAGGCTGTTCCGGGAAAGTCCCTTCGCCTTGCATTTTCTCCGAATGTAGTTCACCAGGCAGCTGCCCGTTGCTAAGTGTCGGCATTTTCCCACACCCATATGCAAACATGCACATGTGCACACACACATGTCAGCACAGATTCACATGCCCAGACTCACACACAACCACACATGTACTCATGTGCAAATTCCACACCTACGCCCATGCACGCACACATCTCCACACTGACACACACACCATTCATACCTACTCGCATGTGCACACACGTGAACACACATGTACTCACACATGTGCACACACATTCGTACCTACGTGCATGTGTATGCACGTGAACACATGGGTTCTCACATGAACAGACTTCACACCTTGCATGTGTATATACTCGAGCACACAGATACATGCACACACATGTGCACATGCATTCACACCTACTTGTATGCTCTCACACAGACACGCATGCACACACATTCACACCTACTTGCATATGCACGCATGTGAGCACACAGGTACTCACATATACACACACCTGTGCACACACACGTGAGCCATTCCAGTTGTTGCAAACACTGCATGAACGACCGCCATAACAGAGCACAATGTCGCTGAGATTCCTCTTAACGCTTTTGCCGCTTTTGCAACCCCGCAGCTGACCAGACAGGAATGTTGTTCGTAGGAGATGCTGTTCTACAGGTCAGTATCTAAACTTCAATCCTTAACTTTATTGCACTTTTATTTCAAACTTATGTTAATCAATTATTATCCTCAAAATTCTTAATTTGTCATCTGTCCAGGTTAATGGCATCAATGTAGAAAGTGCAACCCATGAAGAAGTGGTAAGTGAATTATGTTTTTGTTCTCTTTGTTATTCTTTATTTTTCTCTGTAATTTATATTTCCCTGTGTGAACTCGTAGACACAGTCTTAGAATTGAAACGGAAACTTAAAAGACGTAATCTTAATGCTCCAAATACACACGGGTCAAAGGAGAAATCTTAAGAAAAATTTTAAAAAATATTTTGACCTAAAGGAAAATAAAAACACAACGTATCGGAATTGGTGAAGGTGCGGCTCAGGGGCTGGGTGGGGAAGGAGGAAGGTCTGGAACGGTCCTGTGGGCACCACCCAGGAACTAGAGCCAGAAGAGCAGATCAAATCCAGAGAAGCAGAAGAAAAGAAATAATGACAACTAGAGAAGGAATGGATGACTGAAAATGGAAAATCAGCAGGAGGGGAAAGTTGGCTCTTTGGAAAGATAAATGAGATTAGGAGCCTGTGGTCCGGCTGACTGAAAAGTGGAGCGAGGACCCAAGTTGATGATGTTAGGAATGGAAGGGGGTTACCATAGCTGCCAGGGGCATTAAAGAGGCAAAAGAATTTTATCAACAATTCTATGCCCACAAATATGATAACCTACGTGAAGTGGCCCAATTCCCTAAAAGACGCAATCTGCAAAGACTCACAAAAGAAGACATAGAAAATCTGAATAGGGCTTAATCTATTAAATAAATTGAATCAATTATTAATAACCTCCTAGAACAGAAAGTGCTAGGCCAGAGGGGTTCACTGGTGAATTCTACCAAATAGTTTAAGCAAAAATTTTACCAACTCTGCACAGTCTTTTCAGAGGGCAGGAGCAGGAGGACACCTTCCTGATACTCTCCGTGAGGCTGGCTTTGTCTCAGTACCAAACCCCAATGAAGACATTATAGGAAAAATTATAGACCAATATTTTTCATGAATATAGATGTGAAAATCACCAACAACATGTTGGCAAATGGAAGCTGACCGTGTAAAGGAATCATGCACCACGGCCAGGTGGAACTTACTGCAGGTTCAGTACTCGGAAATCAGTTAGTGCAATCCCTCACGTGGACAGGCTGGAGAAGAAAAATCAGATGACCGTATCGACAGATGTAGAAAAAGCATTCGACAAAATCCAACACCCTAGTATGATAAAAACTCTCAGTAAATTAACAGTACGGGGAAGTTTCTCAGTTGGATGAAGAATATCTATGCAAAACCCCTGCAGCCAACACCGTTGGTGATGGAAGAAACTAGAAGATTCCCTCAAGGTCAGGGGCAAGGCAAGGACGTCTCTTCTCGCCAGCCCTTCACTGCACACTGGAAGCTTTGCTGGTGCAATGTGAAAAGGAAATAAAAGATCTACAAATTGGGTTGGAAGAAATGAAACCGTCTTTGCTCTCAGGTGACATTATCATCTATGTAGAAAATCTGAAAGAATCAAGACAAAATCCCTCCTGAAACCGACAGGCAATTGTAGCAAGGTTGGGAATGCAGGTTTACTATAGATAATTTAATGTTTTCCTATGTGCCAGTAATGAACAGGTGGAATCGGAAATTGAAAAATACGGTACCATTTACATCATCACTCCCCAAAGCGGCATATTTAGGTATAAATACAGCAAAATGTGTACAACGTCTTTGTGAAGAAAACTAAAAAACTCCGAGGAAAGAAATCAAAGCAGAATTCAATGGATGCAGGCACGTTCCGTGTGCACGACTAGGAAGGCTCAAGGTATCTAAGGTGTCAGTTCTTCCCCAATTGGTCTGCAGATTTAATGCAATCCCAGCCAAGATTCTAGGAAGCAGTTTTGTGGATATTGACAAAGCAATTCTACAGTTTATATGGAGAGGAAAGACCCCGCATAGCTGATGCGATACTGAAGTAGAATGCAGTTGGAGGACGGACACGTCCCGACCTCAGGCCTTAGCATAAAGCTTCGATACTCAAGACAGGGTGGTCTTGGTGACAAAGAGACAAATAGACCAGTGGAACAGAACAGAAACAGACCCACACCAATGCCATCATGTTCTCTTCACAGAGGAGCAAGGACAGCACGGCACTGCAAAGTTACTCTTTTCGGCAGGTGGTGTGGGACGCCTGGCCGCGCACACACGGAAATGAGTCTAGACGCGGACCCCACGCCCTTCGTGAAGATTCACTCGAAGTGCGTCACGTACCTAGACGGAAACCACCAAACAGTGCAGTGCCTGGAAGATAACAGGAGGAAGTCTAGACGACCCTGGGCTGGGCGAGGACTTTTAGATGCAACACGGAAGGCACAGTCTGTGGAGGAAATAACTGATAAGATGGACTGCATTAAAATCAAGTATTTTTTTCTCTGCAGAAAATGCTTTCAGGGGAATGAAAAGAGAACTCACAGATTGGGATAAAACATTTGCAAAATATAGATCTGGTAAAAGACTGTATCCAAAACATACAAAGAACTCTTAAAACTCAACAATGAGAAAACAAAACACTCTGATTTTAAAAATGGGCCAAAGACCTTAACAGATACCTCACCGAAGGAGATGCACAGACGTGAAATAAGTTTATGAAAAGATGCTTCACATCATGTCCTTGGGGGTTTATTCAATTTGCATTTGCAAATTAAAGCAACGCTGGGGCACCTCACACTCTTGTGAGACGGCCATGACCCAGCGTGTGGGCCATGGCAGCTGCTGGTGAGGCCGTGGAGCAGCCAGGACTCCCCTCAGTGCAGCCACTTCGGAAGACAGCTTGCAAGTTTCTTAGAAAATTAAATATGCCTTTGCCAGACAATCCACTACCCAAAGATGCTGAAAACTCAGTTCCGCACAGAAACCTGCCCACAGATGTTTAGGGCACCTGCGTTCGCAGCTGGCAGAGCTTGGAAGCCGTGGAGATGCCCCTCCCTGGGCGAAGGGTGGCAAACCGCGGTGTCCAGACAGAGAGTGTCGCGAGTCATTGAAAGAAAGGAAGAGGCACGGTGGAGCCGTAAACCACATCCCCCGTGAAGGGAGCCGGTCTGCGCAGGCCACGCGCCGTGTGAGCCCAGCTCCGGGACATTCTGGAAAAGGCAAACGATGGCCATGTGGCGACAGTGCAAAGGTCTGCGGTGCCGGGGCTGGGGGAGGGAGGGACAGGCTGCGCAGGGGTGTGGGGCGGTGGCTGCTCCGCATGACACTGTGGTGGTCGCAGGTCACCGTGCGCCTGGCCAAGCTCACGGAACGCAGGACAGCAAGAGTGAGCCCCAGTGCGCTGTGGACTTTGGGTGACAGTGACCTGTCAGTGCAGGTTCTCTGGCGGTGACAAACGTGCTCTGGGGACAGATGTTGATGACGGGCGCTGTGCGGGGGGGGGCAGGTAGTGTGTGGGAGATCTCTGCACCTGGCTCAGTTCTGTTGTGAACCTAAAATACTATGAACACATACAGTAAAATCGTCTTTAAAAAATTATAGTTGAGTGAGACAGGGAGAGATAGACACTGTGTCTGCTCAAGAGAACATGACTGGCTTAAGGGTTTCATTAAAGGTTGGTAGATGTGTGTGCATGTGTGTGTGTGCATGTGGACACGTGTATGCACAAGTGTATGGTATGTTTATATGTATATCTCTGCATGTGCATGTGTGTGCTACAAGTTGGTGTGCTGTGTGTATGTGTGTGTGATGTTCTTGCCAGGCATATGTGTGTGCGTGTGCGTGTGCGTGTGCGCACGCAGCAGGGAGACTGTGGCAGTAGGACTGGAAACAAGGATAGTTTCTCTAATGACCTCACAATATAAAGAAAACCCAAGACAGTCTCCAAAGATTAAAGCTACTCAGGGCTTTGCCGCTTGTGTTTGTTCATGAGCAAAGTACAAAACCCTGCAGACCTCTCTGTTAATCTGCAAAGAGTCCAGCCACTCTGACGTCCTCTTGCCCATGAGCGTCTGTGGTTATGAGACCCCGAGCACAGGTGGTCGGGGCAGTCTGTCCACTGCCTGCCTGGCTGAGGCGGTGGTGTGGCTCATGCCTCCCCTAAACACAGTGGGGAAGTTTTATCTGACATTTCTCCATTCTCAAAATTGCATTCACTGATGTAATCATGCTCTTTTGGAAAAGATTTCCTACGCACAGATCTCTCAGTAAACAGTGAATCACATTGAGCAGCAAGCACGTGAGGTCTGGAGAACCGCTGAGCATTGATGTCATCAGCGGAGGGGTTTCAGGGACCGTGACAGTCGCACGAGGTCTGCACAACACCCGCCTTCCTTTTCTCATGTCCTGACAAACAAACGCGTCTGTTCTCCTGCTTCCTTCTGGACAACCTGCAGGGAATGAGCTGATGATGCGGGTGAGCATCTTCCTCTGCATCTGTTGGGAACCAGGAAGGCCATGACTGTCCCTTGCGAGTTACATGAAAAAAGCAAATTTAGCAGTTTGCAACACAGGCAGCTGGCTTTCCTTGCCACGTGTTAGTGGGCAGCGCAGAGCACACATCCGTGTGTAGTGTTTCATTTTCTCTCCAGAGATGCACTTGAATTGGGTGTGTGACGCAGTGACCATGGGGTACTCCCTTGGCAGGTGGTGCCCACCTCGTGTCGTGTGGTCAGGAGAAGGTGGAGCATCGTGAGAACCGTGATGAGATGAGAATGGTGAGGGATGTGTCCCCACTGTCTGCGTGAGAGCAGTGTGCTGGCAGAGCTCAGGGGCGGACATGAGGGGACATGTGTATAAGTGCGTGTGCGTGTGTACGTGTGTGAGTGTATGTGTGTGAGTGTGTATGTGTGAGTGTGCACATGCATGTGAGTGTGCATGTGTACGTGTGTGAGTGTGCATGTGTATGTGTGTGCATGTGTACATGTGTGACTGTGCACGTGCATGTGTGTGAGTGTGCCTGTGCCTGTGTATGTGTGTATTTGTGTGTATAAATGTGCGTATGCATCTGTGCGCGTGTATGTCTATGACTGTATTATGTGGTAGTGTGTGTATGTGTATATGGGTGTATGGTATGTATGTGGGAATATGTTTATGGTTGTGTGAGAGTGTATGTGGGTGCATGCATGTGTGAGTGTGTGTGTATGGGACTATGCGTGTGTGACTGCGTGTTTATGTGTGAGTGTGGGGGACTGTGTGTATGAGTGTGTGTGATTATGTGTGAGAATGTGTGCGTTTCTATCCATATTAATCCAGCATTTCAGAAACATTTGGAACAGTCACAATCATCTGGCCAAGAGGAAGCCAAGAGGAAGCATAATATTAACAGATATCATAACCATTAATCAAGTGGTAATGGCTTTAAAAATGTTCCACATCTCTAAACCTTTAACAGCTACTATGTTGGTGTAAAAAGAAAACATGATGGAAAAACATAAAATACTAATGTGAACAATATTGGAGTACTCCACATAAAAATTTGTGAAACACAGCCAAGCATGGTTTAGGGGAAGGTTAGCAGTTTTTAAATATTCATTAGTAAGCAAGAAAGTAAACAAAAAAAGCCATTTTGTCACCTCAGAAATTTGAGGAAGAGCAGCCCACAGGAATTAAAAAAGAAATGGTAGAGATGAAGATGCACATTCATGGAAGAGAAAACCGGGCAAGTGAAAGAAGAGAACTTGGTACGGCCAAAGTCTGTCCTGTCTGTTCCCATGGCAACACGAGGCAGAAACACGGATGAACACGTGAGAGTGGGAGTGAGGGACGAGGGTGTGACCCACTCAGCGGAGACGTGAAATCCGAGAACCACCTGGACTGGTCACTGGACATCTGTAAAACGGAATACTACGTACCTGCGAAAAGGAGCTAGACATGCACGGGTGGCATGGGCCGGGCTGCGGGAGGGATGCTTCAGGTGAGCAGCGCAACGTACCAGACAGAGCTCGGGCATGTTTCCATGTCAGTGAAAACGCGGCAAATACACGGGATGAATCGTCCGTGTGGGATGTGAAAATTCCCGCACATGCCTCCCACGTGCTAAGGAATCTACACACGTGGTTGCCAGGTCAAAATGCACAAAAACTGTACATTTCGCTAGATGGAACCAATCGTCCTTGAAAGAAAGGGTTCTCGTAAGTGTGTAGACGGTTTCCGGAAGGGCACGGAGTGTCCCAGCAAGGGCTGTCCCTGAGGTGCCAACCAGGGACCCGGCAGGGAAAGATGGACTTTCAGTGCATGCTTCTGCACCACTTCATCTTCTAAACTCTCCGACAAGCTGCATTTTCAATTAAAACTGCTCGAATCTGCACTACTCTGAGGCTGCCCGTGTGTGTGCCCTTGTGGTGTGTTCTTGGGAGACCCCCTTGTGGAGGTCCCCGTACAAGACCCCATGAGGAGCTGCAGTGAGGCCACGAGTCTCAAACGTCCCTGTCCCGGTGACATGCTGGCCATTTAAACTTAAACTGCCTGGAATGTCCAGGATGACAAGGGTGCCACGCTGGCCAGGATCTGGTGGGACAGTGGTGGCCTTTGTGGTCTGTCCCCCCCACACACCACTCACATCCTGGGACAAGGACTCCCCAAGGACCTGCACGCGGGGTCAGAGCTGTCACAGCATGTCTCAGACTGTCCTGGACGCCATTGCCACAGCAGAGACGGCTCTGCCTGTTCCTCAGGGAGGGGAAGCAGGCTCAGGGTGGCCGTTTCCTCTCCAGGATCTTGTGCAGAGGGACAAGTACCAGATGCCTTGGGCTGAGGGGCTTCAGGACGGCCCTGGGCTGGTCTGAGCAGGTGCCCCATGTCAGTCACCACACCAGGGACGTAGGAAGATGAGTTTGCATGTGTGGAGACAGGCTGGGCGAGGGGCACGGAGGCCGAGCGGTGTCTGCTCACTCTGCCCATGTGTGCGGAGGAGCCAGCCACGGAGCGGGCGTGGCTCAGCCTCACGTGGGGACGAGCCTTGGGGAGCAAAGGCCAAGGCCGTGCCATGGGACCATAGGGACTTGGCGTGCACCCGTCCCCAGCACCTGCAGCATGGGAGGCTGTGGACAAAAGGCAGAATGACGTCCAAGGAGAAGAGGAGGAGGAAGGGGGGGATGCAGAGCCTGCTTGATGGAGTGGGGGCTTCGGCAGTTCTGCGGTCAGGCCTGGGCTTTAGTCGGATCTCGCTAGTCACACAAAAGGGACGAGCCCGTGAGGCGCCAGCGAGGGGCTGGAAACTCCGTGGATGAGACCAGAAGGCGTTTGCAGTGGACTCTCGGCCATGGGGACCTTTGGATTTCTTTAATTGAGGCTGCGACACCCGACTCCACCGAGTGTTCAGGCTGCTGCAGACACCTGTGGCGTCCATGTGGGGTGATGGGCCTGGGGGACCCGGAAAGGATGAGGGGAGCAGAGGGGCTGCCGGGGGGGGAGCATGAGACCCGCCACGCCAATGAAGCTCCACGTAGGGAGGGCAGTGGTCAGAGACCACCTGAGATGAGGTCGCGGTGCTGGGATCACAGCCGTGGACGCGCAGGGTACGGCCCCTGCGAATCCTGGTAGTGCAGCTTCGCCGTGTCCGGGCTTTAGTGTCTCAGTCACTTCTACATGGCAGACACTCTGTGCACAGAAAGCTGATGTTAGATCCCAGAAGTGACGAAATATGCAGGAGTGTGTGTGAAGGGACTGCAGAGAATCCAAGGAAGAATGTTCTGGCATGTTGCAGTGATGCCATTAATTTTCTGAGAATTAAAATGTCCTTTAAACATGTAAGTCTGTGTCTATGGCTTATCGTGTCACAGTTAATCCACTGGGCATGTTTTGCCAATTCTGAGAATTGGGTATTTATGTAGCAGAGGATTTCTCCTGGGGTTTTGCTTCCTGGCAGACGACAGGCACAGGTGTGCGGACAGCCTGTGCGGGGTATTGAGGGGCGGCTCCCCCCACGGTCACGCGGATAAAGCGTGGGACTCGTGCACTCTGGGGCATTGCAGCCGCCTGTCCCTTCACTGCCCCAGTGCACGCTGCAGTCTCTGGTGTTCCAGGCAGTCTTGCACCTTGAATTCCTGGGAGACGAGAGCGGTGAGGAGGGATGTTGTTTCCAGGCGCGGTGTCTGGCCCTGTGTGGTGGTGAAGCGCTGTTGTCTGTCACCGGCAGGTGCATCTCCTGCAGAACGCCGGCGATGACGTCACCCTCGTCGTCAAGTACCTCAGCAAAGCGCCCTCGTTCCTGAAGCTGCCGCTGGGTAAGTGGAAGGGATCTGTGGGGGCAGGGCACGGTCCTCCCCGGCCACAGGGGATGGGCGTGGAACCCTCCCCGAGCACGGGCCCTAGGGAGGGAAGACACAGACGGGCCCTGCGGGACCACACGCTCTTCAGGCATCCACCGTGACACCCACAGACTCTAAGACAGTGTCACGGAGTCATGTGGCACCTGCGCGTGTGGTGGGGCCTGGGGTCACGTGGCATCTGCACGTGTGGTGGGGCTGGGGTCACATGGCACTTGAGCGTGTGGTGGGGCCTGGGGTCACGTGGTGCTTGCGCGTGTGTGCGCGCGCACGCGCGTGCTGTGGTCTGGGGTCACGTGGTGCTTGTGTGTGTGTGCCCGGGTCTGGGGTCACGTGGTGCTTGCACGTGTGGTGGGGCCTGGAGTCACGTGGCACCTGCACTGTGGTGGGGCCTGAGTCACATGGCACTTGAGCGTGTGGTGGGGCCTGGGGTCATGTGGGGGCTGCGCCTGTGTTGGGGCCTGGGGTCACGTGGCACCTGTGCGTGTGGTGGGGATGGGGTCACGTGGTGCCTGCGTGTGGCCTGGCTGGTCTTCACTCAACCCCAAGACCCAGAGGCGCTGAGCCCCCAGGTGCTGCCGTCCGTCAGCGTCTCCACCAGGTCCACAGCGCATCCCGCACATGTGGGGGGAGGGGGGAGTCACACGCCTGGGTCTTGCTAGTGGAGCCGCTTACTCATCACTGTCCTGGCCGGTTGGGGATGGACCTGCCCCCAGGGCTGTTGTCAGTGCACCTCCCCTCCCCCGCTCAGGGACCTCTGTGCTCCGGGGTCGGGGGTCGGGGGTTGGGGGTCGGGGTCGGAGGAAGCTGTACCTGCCAAGATGCTGTGCCAGGAATGTGACCTCAGGCAGGAGCCCTGGACCCGGCTGACGGGGACAGCGGTTACGGGCTCAGGAGTGCAGTCAGATGCACACATTCGCACACGGACACACACACAGAAACACACAGAGACACACAAACACACGGACAGAAATACACAGGCACACCCCGAGAGCCCTTCCCTCACGGCTCACCCACAGGTGGCGCCACAGAGAGCGCCGGTTTGGAGCAGACCAGAATCCTGGTCATCACGGGCTCGTCCTGGCTCCGGAGGCACAGCCCTGTCCTGGGCCCTCGTCGCTGGAAGCCCGCGGCTGCCAACACGGTCCTTGTGCCTGTGGCTGCTGCACCCGGGCTCCCTCTGCCACGTCCTTGCCGTCAGCCCGGTTCTGTGAATCGCCCGAACTGCGCCCCGGACTCGCGCACAGGCAGTGCCGCCTGGAGAAGCAGGTGCCTGCGCCATCCCTGCTGCGCCTAGCCTGGCCGTCGGGGCTGGGGGAAGGTGCGGGGATAGTGCCCACGGCGCTCCAGGGGGGTCCTCCGCGGCCTGCCTCTCGCTTGGGGAGGGGCCGTGGGTCCCGCCGCCCACGAGCGAGTTCCCTGAGGGTCTCGGGCCACCCTGGAGCCGCTGTCCCGGCAGGTCTCTGACCCCTGCTCCCCGCCGAGCCTCCGGCTTCTTCCTTTTTAATGTCCCGGCCCAGAAACTTACCTGATTCCTCTGTATGTTTTCCACTAAAGCAATTTTGAAATAAATCATTTGAAAATAAAAATTGGAAAGTCAGGAATAATTTTCAGAAAATCAGCCCACCTCGTTCTAGTGGGAGAAAGCGCAGATGCAGGTGTCCGTGGGCCAGCCCTGCCGTCGGGGGTGCGGGCATCCATGCTGCTGTCCTGTGGTGGGGCAGCCCTCACCCTGCCAGGGCCGCCGGCTGTCCCCTCCTCCCCTGTGACGTCGGCGGGGCGGGAACCTCAGAGCATCGTGGGGGACCCAGCCAGACACCGGCCCCAGCTCCCCTGAGGGTGACCCGGCGTGGTGTTGCCGCCAACCTGCGCGGGTGGCACTGCGGTTGCCGCCGCACTTGCAACACGCATCTCTTGTTCGTTGCAGGGTCCCCCGGGCCGTCCAGCGACCACAGCAGTGGGGCCTCCTCCCCGCTCTTCGACAGCGGTTTGCACCTGAACGGACACAGCAGCCACACGGTAAGCGCTGGGTTCTGTGAGCTTTGGTTTCGGTGGCGGTACCCGTGGCCCTAGGTGACAGGGCAGCTTGGAAAGGTGCTCCCCTGCCCAGCAGGGACAGCTGCGATGGTCTCAGAGGAAACAATGAAAACCCGGGTTCAAGGCGCTGCTGCGCGGACATTCATTCCCCGTGGGGGTCACTGCGCTGCGCGACACTTTAGCTCAAGGGCCGTGACATCTCAGCGTGGGCAGGTGCGTGACGGTGAGGTAGGATTCTCAATCCTGCCTCCGGCTGTCCTATAACCTTGACCTCGAGGATCACCTGGTTACCTTTAGGAACCTTCTGTGAGATTCACACGAAGGGTGTTTATTTCTGATTAATCGCGAACACCTACGGAAGGGTGAACACTGCGTACTGCAGTGGGTTGTGATCCTGGTCCACACACCCGCCTCCTGGAAGCAGGAGCTGAGCTCCAGCAGGAGAAGCCGCAGCTTGGGGGCCTGTGGCCACCCCGCCACGCGGACGCATTGCCACAGAGGGGTCATTAGCAGTTGGCAACTTTAGAGCCCTGTTGGCAATGTGAAAAAATTGTTTTACCGTAAATTACACCCTCAACATGGCTACTGCATGGCCTGGGGGTAGAGCGTGAGGGAAGAGAGTCACTCTGCCCTGCATAGCTTTCAGATGTCCCACTTTTTGCTTTTTAACCATTTAATAAAACTCTTGATAATTAAAATTTGCATTTAGCCTTTATGTGAATTATGAAGCAAAATAATAAAAGAAATGCCCGTGGACTCAGACTTCTGATCAGTAATTGGGACATTGTCCCTAGGTGTCTACTTTCCTGTAGACATTCAATGCTCTGCCCTTCTGGAGATAATAAGCATCTTGAATTTGTGTTTATCACTCCCTTGATTTTAAAAAAAAGTTGTATCTGTATGCATATTCCCTAAAAATGTACTATTTCATTTTATTTTGAGCCTTATAAAATATTATTCTTCCATAGTCTTTCTGAGATTTGCATTTTTACTTACTATTACTTTTATGGGTTTTCTTTTTTTGTTCTCTGGTAGCTCATTGCTTGAATACACTGCAGTTTATTTACCCCGTGTCAACTGCTGATGGACAGCTGGCTTTGTGTCATGTCAGCTTTTCCCATCTGCTGTCACTAAAGTCAGGCCTGCCGTGGAGATACTAATCAACGTCTCCTGGCTGCATACAGAAGGGCTCCTAGGGACCAGAGCACGTTGGGGTTTGGTTTTCAAGACAGTGACAAGTTCTCTTGGCAAGTGGTTGTATCCATCGTACAGAGTCCAGCTGCTCACCGCCTCCCAGGGCTGCGTGTTTGTTGACATAATGTTCACAGTACAGTAAATCGGTCAAAAACCGTTTGCCACTCTGGTAGGACGGTTCTCTCTGAGTTGTGCCTCATTCCCGTCACCACCAGTGAGTTCTCTTGGCTCCTGCTGCATCACCCCTGGGCTTCCCTCTTCCCTTGTGAGAGGCTGTTCACCTTCCGTGCTCACCGACGTCTAAGGCTGTTTGTTTTTTTCTTACGATCCCCTGAATCTTAATGTGTGCTTGCTAGTAACGTTTTGTTGGTGATGCTTTGCGGATCTCTCTCCACAAGTTTGCGACTTGCCTTTCATTGTGTTTACGCCGCCTTTTGAAAATAGCAGTTAGTTACAACATAGCCAAATGTCCCACTTTATTCCTGTTAGAGTTTGTGGTTTTAGGATCTTGTTCAAGAAATCTTTTCTCACCCCAAGCTATTTCTCACCCCAAGATATTTGCTTGTATTGTGTTTTCCTTTAAATGTTGTTCAGTTTGCTCTTCACGCTAGGTCCCTGAATCGCATGAGATTTGCTTCTGCGAAGCATGAAGGGAAGGGGTCCAGGTCCACTGTGGGTACCGGCATCTGGGACCGTTTCCCCGCAGCCGGAACGCTGCCTGTGGCACGTGACAGGCTTCGTGAGTTCACCGCCCAGACCTTTGCTGCGCTGTTGGCCCACACCAAAGCCAACAGCGCACTGCTTAATCACCATGTGCTTACAGCAAGCTGCTGTCACTGGTGGGCTTGGTGCTCTTAACCCTTGACTCCCTTTATTTCCCTCCTGCCCTGGTCCCAACTCTTTCCCGTGAATGGCAAAATCTCCAATCAGATGCTACAAAACAGTGTTGGGATTTTGACTGAAATTGTGCAAAATGTAGATTTCCTGGGGAGAACAAAACCTTATGACTTATCTTTCTTGTCAGTGAAGAATATATACTGCTCTCTTTACTTAAGTATTCTTTAATATTTTTCTATGAAGTCTCCTTTTTTGTTGTTGGGGTTTTTTTTTGATGAATTTTACAAGAGCATTGTACATTTCACTTGTCTTTTCCTAGAACCAACTTCTGGGACCATGGTCCATTTTCCACCAGTGTTTTCCATTCTTGTTTTTCTCTTCTCTTTCCTTTCCTTTTCTTTATATTTCTTGTGTGCTTTTGCTCCTACTCCACAATCCCACTGTGCAATCACTACGCTGAGATTGAATTCACGGTAATCGCTGATGCATCCGGCGTGTTCTGATCTTTGGCTTTACGTTTTAAATTTTCTTTGCTCCCCCATTACTATGCTTCTTTTCCCCTTCTTGATTTTTTGAGTACTTTTTTTAGTATTTTTCAAGTGTCTCATATTTTGTTCTTTCCTACAGGTTTGGAATTTAGGCACCCTATTTTCACTCATTTAGAGGTTGCCCTTGGCGTTTTACCACATATACCTTGGTTATAAGATGTAAAGACACATGTATTGTCAGGACTCTGTCACCCATGCACCACGCATCCCTGACATAACTGCTGTTGCCGTTCAGAACCACAGAGACGCTTTTCCAGCCCCAGGACGTCAGCACAGCTATGCAGATGGCACTCTGCACAGTGGGCAACCCTCCCCATGCATCCGTTTTCTTCTTGTCTGAAAGAGTCTCTTTAACAGTTAAATCCTCCTATTGGAAAATGGATTGTTTTGGTTTATATTCGAACAGGTAATTTTTTCTAACACTTTGGACATGGTTTTTCACTGTCTATGACTTTCCTGTCTCTCAGTGCACCTGCTGCTTCTGGTCTTTTCTGACAGGGGCTGCTTGTCAGATCTTTGTTGTGGTTATATGTGGCATCTGGATATAAATTTCTGCTTCATTTCTCCTATCTTTGATACTTTGTGTTTCCTGAGTCTGGACTCCTGCATTTTACCAGCCATGACGAACTCTCAGCCCGTGTCCTGGTGGATGTTGTGTCTCGCCTAGGTTCTCTCCTCTGACCCTCAGAGCAGACACACATGAGACCTTCTTGTCCTGTTAGTCATGTCCCTTAATTTGTTTTCACGTCTTGTTCTCTTTTTCTCTGTGCTATATTCCAGGAAATTTCTTAAGACTTTTATTTCATTAATTTTTCCAACTCCCTATAGCTTCCTGGTTAAATTATTAATTGAGTGGTTTAAAAAGTGTATCAATAACACATCAGCCTCATCTGATTGCTCTCCCACGAGATGAGGAGATGCATCCACAGGGCGTAGCGTGGGGTCAGCAGGACGGCGGCATAGGGCAGCCTCCCGCCCCCATGGAGAGCAGCCCATGGGCAGCTGCTCACGACAGCACAGATCTGGGGGGCTTAGCAGTCTGAAAACCCTGCGGCCACACGGTGGGAGGGAAACCTGAGAAGAGCTCCACAGATAGGGTGGGAGGGACAGGTTCATTTGCCTGTGTCACCCCGTCTCCCAGGCGGGGAAAGGGGGTCTGGGACGTTGGCTCAGTGATCACTCCAGGAGGGATGAAGCCATCTGCGTGCCTGGCTGTGTGCTGGGAAGAGCAATGCTGAGGACAGGCTGCCTGGGCGCCCTGGGCTCTGGCGGACGCACAGCTCGTGTTGAAGGGCAACCGCAGGATTGCAGAGGTGATGGGTAGAGTGACTGGCATCATCCTTGGGAAGTGTCTTCTTCAGACCTCCTCATCCTCCATATCAGGAAGGAAGGAAAGGAAGGAGGGAGGGAGCCAGGGAGGGAGAAAGGAAAATGCAGAACTTAAAAATGCTCTGAATGATTCAAATGGCAGCTCACCTTCAAAATAAGCATGCCATCCAAGTTTTTAACACTCATCGCAGAGAATCTGAATTGTAGAAAGTTAGAAATAGCTTTGATGTGCTGTTTTTCAAAGGATTTCAAGTCTCAAAATCTGGTGAGAACTTTAAAGACGTTCTAGTTGTTTTTCCAGAGGTCACATGGGTAAGCTGACAGCCCTTCTGTGCTGTGCTCTAGCAACTCTGGGTTTCTCTTCTAGAGGTTACAGGTCACTGTGACCATACCCCGCACTTGATAGTGGAGTCTACAGCAAAGGGATAACGCAGGCGTTAATAGTGTCCATGGATTGAAGGGTGGAATAGACTCCGCAATTTGTTTTATTGAATGAAATGAGTTGGAAACTTTCTTGACTGGAGGGATAGACTCTTGACAGCTGCAGTTTCAGATTTGTGGCATCAGGACCAGGCCTCACAGGGCATAGCGAGGTCCTTGTGCTCAGAGCGGCGTTGCAATCAGCTATGCAAACTAGCTGAAAAAGAAATCAAGAAAGCAATCTCTTTCACAGTAGTTAACAACAACAGAAATACCTAGGCACAAATTTAACCAAAGAGATAAAAGACTTCTACAAGGAAAACTACAAAACACCGATGAAAGAAATTGTAGAGGACACGAACAAATGGAAAGACATCCCATGCTCGTAGACTGGAATAATTAATATCATAAAAATGACCATAATACCCAAAGCGATCTACACATTTCATGCAATCCCTATAATAATACCAATAATATTCTTCACTGAAATAGAAAAATAAAAAATCCTAAAATCTGTATGGAACCACAAAAGAGCCCAAGAGCAAAAGCAATTCTGAGCAAAAAGAACAGAGATGGAGACACCACACTACCTGACTTTAACGTATACCACAAAGCTATATTACCCCAAGCAGAATGATATTAGCACAAAAACAGCCACGTGGACAAATGGAACAGAGCAGACAATCCAGAAATAAACCCATGTGTTTACAGCAAACTGATTTTTCACAAAGGTGCCAAGAATGTACGTGGGGGAAGGACATTCAATAAATGGTGCTGGGAGAATGGGACATCCACGTGCAGAAGAGAGAAACCAGACTCCTGTCTCTCATCATATGCAAAAATCAACTCAAAATGGATTAAGGACTTAAATACAAGACCTGAAACTACAAAACTACTGGAAGAAACAGGGAAACTCCTCCAGGACATTGGACTAGGCAAAGATTTTATGGCTGAGACCTCAAGGTATAGGTAACAAACAAAAATAGACAAATGGGACAATATTGAACTGAAAAGCTTCAGCACAGCAAAGGAAACAATCAACAGAGCGAAGGGACAACCTGTTGAGGAGGAGAAAATATGTTCACACTATTCATTTGACAAGAGATTAATATCCAGAATATACAAGCACCTCAAACAACTCACCCCATAAAACAAATAATCCCATTAAAAAGTGGGCAAAGGATCTGAA
>CAUYRT010088284.1:0-18574 GCA_963574885.1 Lepilemur ruficaudatus
CTCGGGAGGCTGAGGCAGAAGGATTGCTTGAGCCCAGGAGTTTGAGGTTGCTGTGAGCTAAGCTGACGCCACGGCACTCACTCTAGCCCGGGCAAAAGAGTGAGACTCTGTCTCAAAAAAAAAAAAAAAGAAAGAAACTGAGATACAAAAGATTGACTCTTAGTTGCTAATCTTTACCTACAATAATGTCAACAATAATGTCTTTACCAATAAGGAAAAATATCTGCATGCTGATTTTCTAATACATATCTTACAACCTGATTTACCCTTTTCAACTGAAGACACTAGTGAGAATTCAGTTATAACTGTTTAAAACCAATAATTAATATGCCTCTTTAAACATTATGATAGAACATTATATTTATTATCAAATATGCACCATGGTTTAAAAACCTAGAGTTGCCTTCAAAAAGAAAAAACTGCAAAACATGATCAATATGAATGTACTTTAGTGAGAATTATGCTACAATATGAACAGTTTCCAACTGTTTTTCAAGAGTCTGAAGCAGTAATGTGAAATTTCTTTCAATAAGGCTATAATTTAATTTTTTCCAGGGAAATATTTTTAATAGGATTACTGACCCTTTTAACACTCTTGGAAAGAAAATGAATCCCATAAGCATTCTGGCGTATAACCATCATAAAAATAAACAGAACAGTCAATCAGTGGAAATGGTAATGGACTTGAGAAACTAAAATTACTAAAGAAATGTACATAAGTGTGCACAGTGATAACCACTTTAACGGAAAAGACCCACAGAATACCAGCGAAGCAACTAAACACATTGAAACAAACAAAGGGTCTAGAAAGAAGGGGAGAAACGGGAACTTCAAAGAAATAGCTTTAATGTCTTTCTTAGAAACAGAACTAACCATATGTACCTTGATCAATTCTGCTGGCTGTCGCTCAACTCATAGGCCTGTCCCTGAGTCCTGTTTAGTTTTTCAGAAGGTATTTAAATGTTTCAGGGGAAGAAAAGGAAACTGGGGGATTTAAGACACATTTTTTAACTCAACAATTCTTTGTGCTTTAAGAGGAATTTTTTCAGGTCATTAGTTTATGATGTGAATTGGCGCCTAGGGATATCTCAAAAGGGAAAAACAACTAGGGTGCTTGGAGATGCGGTTTATGTGACTTGCGTCATCACTTATTTCAGCTCAATTTGGAGCCCAAAACTGAACTCCAAATGAAGTCACCACATCTGCAACAGTTTCCTTCTCAGCATGCAATGATCATATTGGAACTTGAAAACAGAATAGATCCTTTATCACAAAAACAAATATATTATAACCCCCTTAAAATATCAAAGTCCTTGAAAAAAGCTTTTACTCTCTTAAGGTACAAAAATAAAGTTAGCCTTATCAATGATTTCTAAAATAATTTGGTTTATCAAAATGTCATTGGCATATCAAAATCCACTAATTCTGCCAGTTATACCCTTGTTTCCACCACCATCCCAGCCATTCATACTGCCATGTTTGGGTCCAGAAAATAGGAACTAAATCATTAGGCCCAGAAAAAGTAAGAATCTTCCTAAACCCAAGTTCATAGACTAAAAGATGATTTGGCTATTCTCAAGATTAATTTGACCTACATATCATGTCAAAACAGATCATTCACAGATAGCCCCAAAGTTAACTAGCTATTTCCTAAATTCTCTATTTTTCTTAAATATAAACACAAACCCTTAAGTGTAAACCGAACAGATATCTATGACATTCTATCTTGCATGATAATAGACAAAGGTTAGATCACTTTTCTTCAATCTTAAAAGTTCCATGACCTCAGAGACGATGAAACTCCCTGTTCTCAACCTTGGGTACATTAGAATCACCAGAGGAGCTTTTATAAAACACGGATTCCTTGGTCCCAGCAGAGCTGCTATCAGTATGTTCTAAAATCTCCTCAGGCAAGTCTACTGTGCAACAAGGTAAGGAACCAACAGCCTCAAAAATGTGGGTTGATGATCCCAAAAGGACCAAGGTTGAAAGCAAGCTGATGGCAATCTGAAGCAGAACTCAGAACTCAAATGCCTACAGGAGCCACTTAAGTGAATGAAGCAGACAACATATCCACACATTTGTGGACTATGGGAGTGCCAGAGAGCACGGCAAACTAGGGAGCTCACAGGGCAAGGGCTCCTGCGCTCCAGCTTACAGTGCCATGAGGGAAATAACAGATCTTCTCCCTTCACCCAGAAAAAAAAAAAAAACACAAATCAAGATTTTCATGTAAAATTCCCCAACTTTTAAATGTTGGCTCAATTAATGAACAATAACACTGCATGAGGCAAACAAAACACATAATGAAACACACAACACAGGTTTGGCCTTTAGGTTTCAGTTTATCACCTCCAGTCTAAAGGGCTGTTTCCATTCTACAGAAACCACAGCAGCAGCAGCATCACAACAAAAACAACATCCAGCATTCAGTAAGTACTTATTCATGTGCTAGTCACTATGCTAAAAGGATTCTCTCAATGGATTATCTCAATTAAATTTTGATATGGTTTGGATGATTGCCCCTGCAAATCTCATGCTGAAATTCAATCCCCAGTGTTGGAGGTGGGGCCTGGTGGGGGATGTTTGGGTCATGGGGGCGGATCCCTCATCAATGTCTTACTGCCCTCCCCGTGGCAATGAGTAAGTTCTTGCTCCATCAGTTCACAGGAGAGCTGGTTGTTTAAAAGAGCATATTACTCAATTTTAAGAAATGACAGTAAGTTAGAACCTCTTGTATTATCCTGGATTAAGCTTCAGCCCATTATTCGAAGTGAGGTGACACAAGACCCTAAGAATGGGTTCCACTTTTACTCACCATCAAATTGTTATTGACTGATTAACACTATGGTGCTCAAACGGTGGGAGTGAACACTGGGGAATTGGGGGCTGGGGGGTAGACCCAAAAATAGATTTTTAAAAATCTGCCTACTTAGACACATTTCAATAGAATGTTGATGTCTCAGTAAATACACTGAACAAAACAAAATACAGGGAGAAAGGAACGTTGAGGGTGGGGAAGAGTAGTAGCCAGGCTTCCTTGGCTGGGTCTAAATGACTCAGGATGAACCGCTGCAGCTCTAGACTTTGAGTTCCACGTGGAGCCGACAGGGAGACTTCTGCACACACCCTGTACTCGGGCAGCAATCTGCTCCCACTCTCGGAGTTCCACCAGTGGGATCTGCAGGCTACATACTAATGTATTATATTGCCCTATTTGTCACCATGCTAGTCACTAGTCAACCAGCTGTGGGGACAAGAGCCAAAGGAAAAGAAAAAAGAGAATAAAATGATGTGCCAACTGCACTGTCCGCCTAGATGAGGTGAAATCTTTTCTTTTAAACAAAACACAGAATGTAATCAGCGTTAAACAGAGAGACCCTCTGCAAACCAGAGGATCAGCGATTCCAACTTCTCCCTTTCTCTGTTCTTCAAGAGCTATTTGGGAGGTAATTATAAACCCTTTCTCTAAGCATAATGGAATGAGACTCTACTGAGACCTTCACATTGGGTCATGTGAGAAACAAGATGTAGACAGCAATTGTCAAAGGTCAGTGCATGTGCGAGTCAGCTGGGGTCCCAAGGTGTCACTCAGAGATTTGGAGGCAGTTGCTCCCGGGGGCAGGGGGACAGCAACTTGCACTAAAGGAGTTCTTGGGACCACGTAGGACAAGAGCTTGGGGCTCTTCTTCCAGGAGTCAGCCTAGGGACTGTGTGGAGGAATGAAGCAGAACCAGAACACAGGGTGCAGGTTGTGGCCTCCCCCCAAATTCAAACGAGAGCTGAACAAAAGCAGGCAGCCAGCTGAAGTCTCAACCTCCAAGTGGATGCTTCTGTGACATCCATCCTTCTCTTCACCGGACCGTTCACATTAGCCTAGTACGTGAAGTCTTTGGTATTTTCTTTTTGCTACACACATTACTCATACAGGGAAGTGAAGTGAGCTGAGAGTTCAAGGGCACTTTTGACTGGAACCAGATGAATTGTTGCAGTTGCCTGGGAAACCTTTGAAGACAACAATACTTGATATGTCAAATATCTGAAGTCAACATGAGCCAAAGTCACTTAGAAGGTAAATCCAAGAATGCTAATGGCACAAGAGGGACATTTGGCTTGTAAACGTAGTTCCAATTTGTTATGTGCTCATGAACTTTTGAAAAGAGAAAAGAATTTTATAATCCTAATTAGCCTGTAAGAATGATAATCTTAAATGCTAACTTCCAGATTACAGTATAAAATTCACTGTAAAGACATCTAGATCCCCTAAACACTTATTCGTAGACCATTAAACTAGGGTTTTATAATAATCCTGGAACAAAATATAAACTGTTTCCATAAAGCTGTCCCCTTAAGTTCTTTGCGATTCTGTTCCAGACTAGTATGTTTTTCTTTCCAAAGTCCCAGTGTAAAATGTATGCCCGATGTTGAGTATTTCATGTGTTTTATTATAGAACAGAAAATCTTTGCTATAGTAATGCTGAGGAGAAAAGAATTGAACAAGTAGAACAATGTGCTATCATTTTGCATCAAGGCAATATAAATTCAATGGAAAACTTCCTAAATTGCATTTTGCTTCAAACGCTGTGTTGGACAGGGACTCTTTCATGAGTCTGAATTTGTAATTTTCCATATTTTTCATCAGAAAAACCCCCCTGAAAAGGTGTATAATGAAAACTTGTGCATGTTACTGGTACTAGAATTCATATAGTCTTTTGTAAAAATAAATCAGAAAGATAATCTAAGTGCAAACATCTCAGAAGACTTCAGAGAATTAAAGTTTTGTCCCTTCCACTTTGACACTTGCCCAGTGAGAGCAAATTTAGGAATCAATGTGTTTTGGGGGTTTTATTATTATTTAAGAGGTCTATGATTTTGGTAGAGAACGCTATTATCCAAAAAGCATGCAGATATTTTCACTTCAGGTTTTTAGATAGCTGTTTGGAAACTCCTCTGAGAGTTCATTGCTCTGTGCTGCCCCCTGCTGGTGAGCTTCTGTAACTGGTTTCCGGAAAATAATACAGAAGGGCCAGCCAGGGTTTCACCCTCCCAAGTTTCTACCTCAATTTACCCACATATTACTGAGGGGACTAGATTTCTTATGTGGTGATATACAGAGCTGCATTTTCATTAAAAATGTTTAAAGAAATAGATAAATCTTTTTTTTAGTTTGGGATCTTTGATTTTAGTTTTCATTTCATGCTGGAAATACAGCTTTTCCCAGATAATAACTTGCACAGTCACAAACTAAAGATGGTGTCGCATCTAAGAAGTTTGTTTACAAAGTCAGTACGGAAAGCAATAGGTTATTTTGAATTTATTTAACCTAGTATTATTTTGCTAGGAACATCATCGTTTTTATCTCAGCTGCATAAACATGGCTTACAGGAGAATCTCTTCTTTTGCATTACTTATTCTAAATTGATCTGAAGGGGACCATTCCAGTTAATTTGACAGCAATTTATCTGAAATAGTTAGAAAGGTCAAGGCTCCAAGTTGTATGCAACAAATGTATTCACCAATTGCTCGAAAATCAGACACTCTTCCCTGTTGGCACGCGTGCTGGGAGCCTCACTCTCCGTTGTACTCTAGTCATGACTGCTTTACTTTCTCCACAATAATGAGACATAAAACTGACACAGTTCTGAGAACAATCTATGCGTGCTGGAAAAACAATCTTGTTTTTCCACAGTGCTGTTATGTGTATATAACATACCAACGCATATGTGTGTATTAAGCTTTGTTTAAGAAACTCATCCAGCATCCCAAGTACTGCATAGTGACCAATGCTATCTTTGAACCTCTGAACTTCAAAGTACCCATTCCAGAGTTCTAAATAATATTCATTTTTAGTTACCTAAACTAGCTAAGTGTTTAAAAAAATCTTATTGCTCAAGGGAAGAATCAAGTTTTATTCCTCAGTGCCTATAATCCAATAAAGAGACATATAGCGTGCATATGTTGCAGGTCTCCTATAGCGACAAACAAACGGCTCAAGTATTCAACATGTCTTCATATCTGATGCTTATTATATGTAAGCAACAGATGTACTTTTCATCTGAGCACAGAAAAAGTGATTTTTTAAAAATCCTAAATAGAAAATGAGTCAGTCCCAGTGCAACTATAAATCTAAAAGAAATTCCATACTGTACAAGTAGCATTTGCAGTATTAAATACATTGGCTTTTTAGCAGGAGAAGTGCCTGCTGAATATCATACTCTGTCAGGTCCCCTCCACCCCCTGAGCATGTCCTTGACTGCTCCATAGCTGGCCTTCGAAACAACTCCAGGTGACCACTGATTGTCAGGGTCAACACAGGGCTACTATGCCAGTGCCTGCGGGAGGGAGGGGCCAAAGGTGGGCTCTCCTGACTCCCCCTGCCCCCTCCTGTGTCAGCAGTATGTTTTTCTCCCAAAGCTCAACCCAGTGAGCTGCAATAAAGTAAGCTGAATCTACTTTTTACGATATCTTTTTCTTACCTTTACCTTGCGAATGTCTACAGGTGTGTCGAAAGTTATCTTTTTCTGGATATGTTCCAAAATGCTCTTATGCTATTTCTGTTAGGGTTTCTCCACGCTGCCCCATTCAGAAATTTTATTATTTTCTACAGGAGAAAACAAAATGTTCACATGAAAATTACCATCAGAAAACCATTGATTTTCAATCAAATCTAAACAAATGCCAAACCAATGTGAACAGCACTTTCCACGACTCTACCAGGCGTTGGTGTTTGTGTAGTGTGATGCCAGAAATCTTCTCTCTCCGTGTAGCTTTAAGAAAAGCTATGTTTTCCAAGATGTAAAATATTCGCAGTTATCACAATCATTTTTTTCTCCTTACCTCTAGTATTCCCGTGAGGTCACATTCTGTTAAAAACATTCTGCCCTTCTCCCTACAAAAAGGTTCCATAGAATCAGAATGCAGAAGCCTGCAACTTGCTAACTTTGCTCTGTGTTATTTACCAACTGCACAAAGAAAATGCTGTCTATTCAGAACTCATTTCAAAACTCTTTTCACTGAGAGTGAGTGAACAAGCAGGCTCATGTCCCGAGTCCTGTCCCATCTCCAGCAGTCCGGTGATGGCCACGGGGCCGGCACGGAGTGGCACTGCCTCCGTGCCTCCCACAAGGGTCCGTTGTGAGCAGTGCGTGGGCCCACAGGCCGGTAGGAGGCAAGAAAGGGGGAGGGGCAGGCTCTGACTTTCTCATCCCAAGTTTCTTTGCTTGTTTTCCCCAACATCCTTCAGGAAGCTGCTGCGTCCTAGCGCCCGCGTGCCCCCACGCTCCTCGGTGACAAATGCAGAATCTGGTTAGCTGGCCTGGGTTTGAGGCCCAACTTTTATTACAGAGTTGCTGCCTTTGGACAAGTTATTTAAACCACTTGGAGTTCACGGTGACAATGATTGTACTGCCTCACTGGGTTTGAGTAACCAGATTTTAGTACCAGACTCTCTCTCGGTCCAGCTGAATCTCTGAAACCCAGACCTCAGCATGGAACTCCCCTCCTCCTCCCCACCCCACTGCCACACAGACGTGCAAAGAGCCCAAGGACTTGTTCAAACACTCTGGACCCCTCCGCCAGATCGAGGATATAGAAAAGGATCAGAGAGTTTAGGAAGAGCAAGCCACAGGTCCCCTTCAGGAAGAGGCGCGGCACATCAGGGTGTGCTCCTGCAGTCGGGAGGGAGATGGGAGCCGGCCCCAGAAAGCCCAGGCAGATCGTGCCCGGGATCTGCCCAGAGGAGCTGGCAGGCAGCTTTGGGGGCAGAGCCAGAGAGCGTGGTCGGATGCACATGGCCAGGACTGCACCAGCCAAGTTGGGGTATGGGGGTGGGAAAGAGAGTTCCCAGGACCAGGTGTGTGTCCACGGGGCCAGTAGGGGAAACCCTAACTGACATGTCCAACAGGGCTCCCCAGAGGGGAGAGCAGACCGGAGCACCTGGGCAAGAAGCTGCCGAAGGTGAACCGCCAGGTAGCCAGGGCCGAGGGCAGGCCAGTCCAGGGACGGCCAGAAAGAAGTGAGATGAATCCTTCGGGGAACAAGGGAACTGCACGATTAAGGAGGCTCGCTGCCTGGAGCTTCCAAAGAATCAATGCTGCAGAGAGTCCATCAGGGGAGTAGCCTTAAACCATCTGCCAGGCCAGAAACAGGACGCCAGCCAGCCAGTCAGGCCAGGAGGGGCGAAAGCTCTTACCTCTCTCTCCTGCGCCAGTGGGACACACACACCCTATAGCCTTGGTGGGGCGGTGAGACCCCCTGGGAGCAGGACAGGGGAGAGAGTGGGACTCCCCAGCCTCAGTCCCAAGCACCGTAGTCAGGCAGACAGGCCACGAGGAGAAAGTGGGCCTACCCCAAGGGCAATTTTTGACTGTTGCTGGAACCAGCAATGTTAGATGCTGAAATGAGACTGTTTCTATGATACCAGTTGACCGTGGACCTTTTCATATTATTTGGAATGAACGTAAGAGCAGAAGGACCTTCCAGAGTTTTTATCCAGGGGTCACAGATATTAGTGCCACTGAATAAAGTTTACAAGAACAACGGCAGCAAAATTAAGTTGTGTTTTGGTTCTGTCAGGAGCTGTTTTTCCAACATATCAATTACCTAAGCTACCCATGATAAACTCTTCTGTTGGACTAGAAGCTCCAGCAAAACAGAGACCCTGTACTTTATGTTCCCTGAGGTTTCTCCAGAGTCTAATGCAGTGGCTGGCCCATGGCAGCCGCTAGTTGTCCTACCTGTTCTTATTTGGTTGTTTTATTTTAAGCCGTTCTTGTTCATCTTGGTCTTTCTAGAGAAATCTAGATGAATATATTTTCTCACAAACATTTCTATCACCCCCAAGACATTCTTAATAATAAATTTTTTTTCTTTATGTACCTGTCCCTCCCCATGCCCCTGTCTTTCTGAGAACCTTATATATCTATAACATATAGAAGGCACAAGCAGAGTTTTATCCAAGTTTTGACTGTTGGTAATCAAAAGTAGACTAATCAAAGAGCACTGTGACAAGCTTATCTGAGAAGTTCAAGGCATATCACCAAATCCATCAGCTTCTCTTCTGAGCTTCTCTTTATGAATCAACATCAGTCTTTTTTCAGAAAAAGAAAAAAGACACCAGAACTTTCTGTGACCTTCCTGTTTCTTCTACCCCCAACCCCATACCATATGTCAATGAATTCCTGAAAAGGGCCTCTCTAGCTACTTCTCTGTTCTGGATTTCAGATAAGTTCAAGTATTTTGAATGGCACAGAAGCAATTTCTCTTTGGCCAAAAGAGAAACTCAGGGGAATGAAAAAAATCAAAGGCAAGCCTATCTGTGAGCTTCCCAAACTGAGCAAGTTTGGGTGAAGCATATGCAGTCTCAGTTTTGGAAACCACAATATGCCATTCATCCCTAACTAGATGACGGGACAGAAATGTTGTTGCTGAACCAACCAAGAGAAATATGCTTGCTGCTTACCCAAAACAAACTTGCAAAATCCAACTTCTATTGCTTCAAATTTTCAGATGAGAACATTTTTCCTACATATAATTTTAAACTGTTTTTTTTCACTTGCTAAGTGAAGACGGGTAACCTAGGGGCTGACTTGGAGAGATGGGATTCTTACCTAATGAAATATAAATCCAGAACAAGAACAGTTGTTGCTTAAGAAATTTGGGAATAATTAAGCAAAATCTCTTCCTCAAGATGAGAATGGGTGTGTGTGGAGAGGGTGTGAGTGGTGTCAAAGATACTGGCATAAAACACAGACCTTTGGGATCTCCAATTGATTCAGCCAATGAAACACTAACTATTCATTCTCTTTGTTACTTACTGAAAACCTTTCATCCATTCAGTAAAAAAAAAAAAATGCCCTTGACACTACCTACCTCCTGGGTCTGTAGTGGAGAATCTTTTCTTATAGACCCAGGATTAGGTAAATTTGACAAAGGAAACTGAGGAATTTCTGTTGAGGCCACACCCAAGGACAAAGCCTTTGGGAGAAACAACATGAAGCTTTCATCCTGAGGACAACCTCTTGACTCAGCTTGTTCTTATCACATCCTCCTCTCCTCATTGAGAAAAAAACCAAAGTAGAGACCCTAAGAGACCCTTTGTTCAGCCCGAACAGAAATCCCACTTGTCCATAAATTCTCTCTCAACCTCCAAAGCACATCAACAAAGCACTGTCTACAAGTACCTATTGTTTAAGGCTCTAGTCTTTAGAGAAGTGGAATTTGCAGTAATCCATCTATACCCAAATAAAGTCTCACTCATCACTCAATAAAAAGCTATTACTCTAAGCAACGCAAGAGCATTCCAGCAAGATGGCAGAATGTAAACAGCGGCCCACAAAATGTGCTGTGAGACTTTGAATTTCTGCTGCTTCAAAGTGTTTATTACTGCATAAAATGGCCACTTTATCAAGTAATCATTTTTTAATAGCCTTAAAACAGTCTTATAGTTGTATTCTATTCAGAAATAACTGATGCTTAGGATTTTGGTTTTGTTTGTTTTGTTTTGGGTTTTCCCCCCTAGAATACTAGATTTATTTGAATCGGAGAACTGAACAGCAAAGCTTGGCCTAACGTTTATCCTCAATTTGTGGCTCCTGGAGGAGTTAATATGACAAGATGATAACCTAATAATTATTGGCAAGGACATCATTTTCTCTAAAGAACTGCACCCAAGCAAAATAGGTAATGATTACTCATCCTCGGTTCCGTGGCTTTAATCATCAGCTTTCTGAAGATGCCTTTTGGAGTCTGCAGGCAGCACTGGCAAAGATGAAAAGAAAAAGAAAACGTTTTGTTGGCAACTTACAAAGCATAACTAGCACTCCCATTTCCACCGTGCGGCAAAATGCAGAGCCCCAGTGGGTCAGGCTGGACGGGAACTTCCGAAAGGGTGTGTGAAGCTAGCCAGGCCACGTGCCTCCAGCACAGTGTAAACCCAAGACGAGGAAGCCCGCACATTCCTGATTCTTTTCCTGATTCTTTTCCCTTGAACCATGCCAACTTTTTATTTTTTTTAATTCTTTGAGAAACCAGTGGGTGGGCACAGATGGGAAGTGGGAAGCTGCAAAAGAGAAGAACATGGTCTCGGAGCAGAGCGCAGAGCCGGGTGCGCCTCTCCAGGCGCGTCCTCCCGGACCCAGATGGCAGCAGCTCTGCTCCCCTCCACCCAGCCCCGCCGCCTCCGCCCTGCCCCCTATCGGCCGCCAGCGCTGATCGGAACAAGCCGCCTGCCCCAAGGTTTATCTGTTGACAGTAAGCCCAGCGTGTTACCTGTGAGGTGTTCTATGTCGCTTTATCACTGTTCTATACATGCAATTTGACGCCGTTAATTTAAAAAAGAATTAATCCCCCCCTTGAATCCCCATCTTCAGATGGAACTTGAACTCTGCTTAGGGAAGGGGTCTCCCTCCTATGCATCCAGAAAACATAAAAGCAGTCCTTTCCCAGTAAATTACCAACGAATGCCAGCCATCAACTCAGGAAAAGTCAGGGCAGCCTGGAGTTGGAGACCCAAGTCTGTGCACACGCCCCAGCACGCGATGAGGCGTCGTGACAGCAGGATGTGCCCGGCCCATAGCTGGATGTTCTCAAAGCTTGGGGGACGGAGGGTGACACATATTTGAAGCACTTGCCCGCTTCATGTAGGTTAGCCAACAACAAAGAGAGCTGTGCAGTGGCCCCTGACGGCAATTATGCTTTTTGCTCTCCAGAAGACAAATTGAAGAGGAGGAGATTTAGAGGACAATCAAGTCACTAGCGCAAGGCAGTGGCTGTTTCACGGCCGCCCTCTGGGAACCTTTCTCAGGCTCAGCCGTGGCTCTGATCACGGCTGGGACCCTCTCCCAGACTCGGGCCCACCTCCCTCCATGTAGGATGGGGAGCACACGCACGAGGAGGCGCGAAGGACAGCAGGGCTAACTCGCTGTGAAGACCGAGCCCACGGCCCTGTGAGGAGACGCTCCTGGAGGTTTAGCTCCCTCCTCGTCCTTCTCCGTTAAGCCAAGCCTGCTCTCAAATTAGTGCTGCCCTGCACGTCTGCACAGCCCGACGCGACAACTCAGGCAAACTCTGGACTCAGCACCAGGACCGGGACAATAAAAACATTCGCCCACTGAAAGCTGTTTGAAAAGGCCTTGGTATTCAGGCATGCTCTAGCAAAACACTGTGTTTTAAGTTTTTATGGTAGCAGAGCCTTTCCTCAAGTGAACTGTGATTCCAAAACATGCCAGAGCCCAAAGTGCCATTAGGATCTGAGAGGAATTAGACTGTAGCTAGTAAGAGCATCACTCTGGAGCCTGATTGCTGCTTCACACCGGCTCTGCATTTACTAGTTATGTGGCCTAGAACAAACCAGGCCTGCCCTGTGCCTCAGTTTCCCCAAGTAATAACAATCCTACATGGGGCTAGAACTAATTTGAGTAAAAAGCTTAGAATGGCACCTGTTGCACAGTGCCATCTACGTGCGTGTTAGCATTATTACCATCACAGCCAAGTGTGCAGACTCAGAGCCCCATGCATTCATCCTCTCTCACCTCGCAGTGGCCCTAAATTACATCCAAAGAGCCCTGGAGCTCTGGAACACAGCTTGCAGACTCTACTCTGTGAAGCCAAAAAACATGCTTATTCAGGGTCCCCCTAGAACAGCCCAGAGTCAATGATCAATTTTAGGTTTAGCATTAAAAACAGGGCTAAGTTGAACTAATGGGTCTCCTAGGGCTGCTCAAAAACAGCATTGAGTCAGAGGCAGCCTGGCTGCTAAGGGTTCTGTGGGGCATCATCCAATCAATAAGCTAAGATTTTCATAGCATATACCATGTTTGGGCAGTGTGTAGGGTCTTGGTTACACACTGCAGAAAAGACAAATTGCCCCAAGCACGGGGCTTGCAGTCTAGTGTCAAGATAGACACAGAACAAATAACACCTGGGGGCGTATTTTTGGAGAGGAGAAGCATAAAGCGCTGTGAAGCAAACAGCGCAGGGATTTTACCTTTGCAGGGAGCTACGAAGGGCTTCCCTGGAGAAGTGGCATTCCATCTGAGATGGCAAGAGCAGGAGGAACTAGCTAAGGCATGGAATTCTTTCCCAGAAAGTGTCCAGGGCTGAAGAGCAGGGGCTGCAGAGGGGGCAGCGCAGCAGGGGAGAAGCTTCCAGCCAGAGCCCAGAGGCCTCCAGCTGGGCTGCAGGGCGGCTTGCTAGCTCCTGGTCTCTGTGACTCTGGGCTGCCTCATCTCTAGATTTATTTCCATGCTCTGGTCAATATTCCATTTATGGATAGAAAAATGGGCCTCACGAAATATTTCCAGGAAAAATTAAAAACATGATTTGTAAGTAACATAAGACTACAAACTCTTTAATCTATATACAGCACATTAGCAAACCTGGGCTGTCCTCCCTTATGCTTCATGGCACTCTTTTATGGAAAAGTTAATTTCTACAGTTTTCTCCCCAAAAAGAGTCCCCCAGTCTATTACACCATTTCATTTTTTGAAAAAGCATTAAAATTTTCCAGAATTGCTGAGGTTTTTCTTTTTTTGTAACCTGTCTTTCAATAAAGATTGTTTTTAAAAAACTAATTCAGTCATCCTTGGTGATGAATGAAGATTTTCATTTTTTAAAAAATACATTTTCATTCAATATCTGGAAAACATGATAAAAGTATATAAAGCAAATATTTTTTTTAGTTATAGTCAGCCCATAGATTCACTGAACTAATAAAGTAGCATCAATAGAAAAGATTCTATACTTCAGATAGTCCTTTACTTTACTTATGTATCATAAGCCCAGACTTTAGGGGAAAATCCAGCACCTGCCTTGGGGTATGGTAGGAAGGTCACAGGGAGAGTTCCAGCCATTTGTCACCAACTAGCTGAGTGACCAGAGTGAGTTGAGTGTTGTATATGAGTTTAAAAGACCTACTCTCAATTAAAGTAGAAAATCTAAAAACAAACAAGCAAAACAAAACAAAACGCCTACTAATTAGGCTTGATTCAATACAAAAATCATTCACTGGCTCCATTCCCTGTGCCCACAGGGGTCCTGTACCCTTTAAGGATATCACTCTCTTCCTGGAGCAGGACTCACCCCAGTTCTCTGGAATGTCTCTGATCTTAGGAAAAGAAGAAAATACACTCATTTTTTCTACCTTCCCCCCAGCCCCCACCAATACTTCAAACTCTGCACAGAAAAAACAATTTATGCATCAGTAGCAGTCAATTCACAAGCTTTACTTCCTTGTACTATAGGAGTTGATATTTGGCTGATGTCTACTCATGTGTTTGACTTCATCATAACTGCAGAGGGAAAAATGGGGGACGGGGAAGAGGGGAGAGGGAAATTGGAAGGGTGTCTTCACGGAGCTGCTAGATTCTGGGACACACTGTGGAACCACAGGTGAGCTCAGCCCCGGGACACTTGGGAATGGCATGGCCAGTGGCAAGCCTGCATGAATCCATGCGTAGACCTGGCGTTCTGCCACCTGCATTTGGGTTCCAGGACTACCTCTAACAGGAAGGAATTGGTGGTAAAGGGCAGAAGGCAACTCCATCCCTGCCGCTAAATATTTGGAGGAAGGACATTAGGAACTAGTAAAATTATTTTTACTCACCATAAAAAGAATGATATGTTTTTTAAAGAACCATTTTAATGATAGGTTTAACATTTTTATCTGGATTACAAACATTCACGCACCTGCACACTTCAATACATTCATAAAAACCCAAGAGCAATACAAAGCCTTGAATAATAGCAGCAGCTGGCATACAGGGTTTTTTTTTTTTTTACTATTCTCTCAAAAACACAGTCTTGATTATTTATAGATAATAATGCATGTTATTCACCTTCCTACCAGAAAATTAAGAGTTAATTAAAATACATGATTTATAGAGCCATTCCTAAATAGAAAATAATAGAAGCATTCACATTTCTAAAAAATAGAGCCCTTAAGATAGAATAAGGTACAGATATTTCTCATTTGAAAGAACATTTTAAAACCTAATAATATCAACATAATATTGTATTGTCTTTGAAGAGAAGCTTTAAATCTGATTTATCCCGGTAAACTCATAGAAAGTAGCAACATTACTTGGTAAATATTGAATAAGTAAATGAACAAATTACCAAAAAAAAGCCCCACCCACAAGATAGTGAAGGTCGTTAAACACTGGAATCAAGAACTGAAAGAAGCAGAGCTAGATGAACTTTACCGATAGTTTGGAGAGCGGTCCCCTCCAAATCCCAAGTTGAAATTTGACTCCCAATGTTGGAGATGGGGCCTAGTGGGAGGTGTTTGGGTCATGGGGACAGATCCCTCAAGAATGCTTGCTACCACCCTCACTGGAATAAGTAAGTTCTAGCTCTATTAGTTCTGACAACATGTGATTGTAAACCAATTGTAAAAGTGCCAGGTACCTCCTCCTCCTTTCTGTCTCTAGCTCCCTGTCTTCACCATGTGACACGCCTTCCTCCACTTCACCTTCCACCTTGATTGGAAGCTCCGGCGAAGCCCTTATCAGAAGCAGATGCTGGCATCACGCTACTTGTACAACCTGCAGAACCACGAGCCAAATAAACCTCTTTTCTTTATAAATGACCCAGCCTCGGGTATTTTCTTTATAGCAGTGCAAATGGACTAAGAGACTTACAAAATAATTCTACACTTACTCTTAGCCAAAAGGCTGAAAAGCGATACAAAACAGTAATCCTCCAATTTTCATGGGCACAAAGGTCCCTGGAGGGTTTCTGTTAAAGATATAGATTACTCCCCCTCACACCCCACTCGCAATAGATTTTGGTTTGGTAAATCTGGTGCTAAGCCCAGGAATCTGCATTTTAACAAGTCCTCCCAAAGACTTGGACCATATTGTTGAGGAGTGCCACATTGGGTGAGGGGTGTTCTTCTGGCTAAAGTGCCTGCCTGGCTGAACGCGCAGATTCAGTGACCAGGGCTACCACCTCCTGACTTCATACCATTGGGCAAGGACTTCACCTCTGTGTGCCTCAGTTTCCACATCTGCAAACTGGGCATCACAATGACAGCTGACTACTAATTGATTATTAAGGCAGTTAGTGACTGTAAAGTCCTTGACACGGGACAGGCATAGGCATAAAGCCATCCTAAAACCAATGGGAAGACAGTGTAATTTACTTATACACCATGTTTTAATACCAAAATACTTCATATGTCTGTGTCATCGCCTGAATTGTGTTCCCCCAAAATTCATATGGTGAAGTTCTATCCCTCCGAGTGTGACTGTATTTAGCGACAGGATCTATACATAGGTAATTAAGTTATAATGAGGTTATTAAGGTGAGCCCTAATCCATTGTGTCCAGTATCCTTGTAAGAGGAGAAAATTTGGATACATACAGACATGGACAGAGGAAATTCTGCCCAACACCAACCCTTCCCTGGTCTCCAGCCTGCCAGCCCGCCTTGCAGACCTCAGACTGGCCAGCCCCGCAATCCCATGTGTGGATTCCTTAACATCAGCTAGACAGACAGCTAGTGAATGACAGACGACAGAGACGGAGATACAGCGATACATCCTATCGGTTCTGTTTCTCTGAAGAACGCTCACTAATAAATACAGTCCCTGAAGATAATAAAAGTGACACTTGTTGGATACTTCTAATTCTTTCCAAAAGTAACTGTACTCCAGGAAGCCTCCAAAAGCGTGGAGGGTGGGAGCGCTGAGGGGCCCCGGGCTGCGGAGGGCGTGGCCCGCGGCGCTCAGTCCTCCCCTCCCCCCCACACGCGGATCCACCCAATTCCTGGTTGCTCTTTCTGCACAGGATTTTAATTTACAGAGGATTCCTGGGCCCTCTGAGTCTGTTTACATGTAGGATCCTGCAGGTGAACCCTCTGAAAGTGCTGACACTGGTTCTTCTGCCTTTTGAGAATGATCTGGGTAGAGCTGAGCTTCTTCCTGAAATTGGATCTTGAAGTCTCCAGCCTGTCCCTATGGCCACACCTACGCCGCAGGCCCGCTGGCCACAAGGCAGTCTCATAGAATTGGGGCACTGTTTCTTTTACCATGCAAACCACTGTCTTTCCTTTTTAAAGCAGCAGCCCCGGGTTATCTGCAACCTGCTTGATTTGGAAGAAACCTGGGCCAGCGCGCCTCCTCCTGGTGTTTGGGGAGGTCTCTCAGTCCCTGAAAACTCTGCTGTGTGTAGATGTCCTTCACTTCTGAGCTTGCCTAGCCTGAGCTAGGAGGATGTGCTCCATCCCCAAAGTAAATGCTCTGGACAAAAATATTTGGATGCTGAAATAGTTTATGAAAATTTTGAAATACTTCTTGAGACAGGTTTTTTGTGATTATTCATTGCAAACAATGACTGTGACTTATTGATCTAAATATCTTCAGCATGTAGCTTGCAGTGAGTAGGGACTCAGGAGAGGTATAAGGAAAGTGGAATTAATGAAGGAATGAATGAGACGCACCTCAGTAATTAGAGCACAGCGTAATGAGTCATGAGTAAACTGAGCTTTTGTGTATATCCTCTGAAGTCTAGGGAGCTGCAGGATTTCCCAATTTATGCTGTGGCAATTAATATGTAAATTACGTGTCCATTTATTTAACATAACAACATATATTTGAAGAGCTATGCTCTATAAAAACTTTTCTTAAGTGAACATAATCATATAGAATGAACAACTATCTGAAAACCGTAAGAAAAAATAAAAGTCCCCAAATCTCTTGCTGTAACATTCGAGTAAGCAAACTCCAGATCAGTGTGTTAACTTTATCTTTTTTAAATGATATTCTTTTTTTGGGATTGCAGTACATATTCCTTTAAAAAGATCTAAGTTTTACTGTATTTTTAAAAGAATAATGATTTGCATCACTAGAGGGAGACACAGTTTGCCAAAAAAGCTATTATCAGGCAGAACTGAACACTTTCCAGTTCTTAAGACTAAAACAAGAAGTAAAGCTACTACATACGGTTTTAAATATCCATATTACTTTGTGAATTTAAGAAGTTCATACATAAAATTATTGAACCAACAGGTTAATTTTTCCTTTCTCAAATAAACTGTGAATCAAAAGTTAGAAATATATTGTTGCCAGCTTTTTACTGCGGATGAGAAAAATGCCAGAAAATATGCAATATATGTTGCATTTTGTCAAAGACAGCAATGGTAACATGACAATGAAATTTAGTTAGTTTGGTTTTTTTTAATTATTTCAGCACATTATGGGGGAACAAATGTTAAGGTTATGAATATTGCCCTTGTCCCACTCCCCCCTCGAGTCAGAGCTTCAAGCATGACCATCTCCCAGACGGTGCACATCGCACTCATTATGTATGTATATACCCATCCCCTCCTCCCCCCTCCCATCTGCCCCACACCTGATAAATGTTGTTCCTATGTGTCCACTTAAGTGTTGATCAGTGAAACCAATTGGCTGGTGGTCAATGGCTGGTGGTGGCTGGTGGTGCCTGTCTATCCATTCTTGGGATACTTCACTTAGTAGAATGGGTTTCAGCTCCATCCAGGAAAATACAAGAGGTACTAGCTATATCACCATTGTTTCTTATAGCTGATCATTTAGGCACTATCTGACTTTTTAGTA